>JARFOD010011337.1:0-25047 GCA_031763545.1 Mopalia muscosa
TATGCCTGTGTAGCTGCATCCAGCTATAGTAGCTGGTTGAAGCTACATAGCTGGATCCAGCTACTCTCCCCTACCTGGTAATGTAAGTCAATTAATTTTAATTACGGCATTAAATCTAGATCCAAAAAAAACCAAATTATCTGATTATTAAATGTTTAGGGGAGTTAAGTGGGTTTCATGTATCGCACTTGTTCTATTGCCGATGTTGAACAATCACAAATATTTTTTTGCTTTTTGTTTGTTTTGTCAAACACTACCTCAGGCTGAACAATTATGGCAAGATTTTTTAAAATAATCTTAAGCAAAGCAATATACACCAATGATGAATTACTATTACAGGAAGGTACTTTAATCTGCTCTCTCTTTGTCATACCTACCCAAAAATAATACAAAAGCCTTCTGTCTGAGCCATCAACATAGAACATGTGCCAAATGGGACTCGTACATTTCGAAAAAACAAAAACACTTTTTCAGTCAGCAGATATGTTGATACTTTCTAAATTATTGGTCAAACTAAACAAGTACTTATTCAAAATAGAACAATTTAATTGTATGTATTTTTAATTTTTCAGTCAAAATATATAATAATTAAGTGTTTATAATTTCTTAATAATCTGCGGTCTTCTTTGCAACTTCCGGCGTTGAAAATGCAGACGAAAATGTTATGCTCAAACGTTTCGGAGCTTCTATTTGTGATTTTCGCCGGTTTAGTTCACAGCATTTGGTGTGGTGACAGTTTCACTGAAGAGTTGTTCGTCACACCTCTCACAAATGGCCAAGTTAACTTTCAGTTCGAGTTCACAACGAAATGGAATGCAGACATACGATCTTCTGACACATGTAAGCCTAAGCACGGAAATAGCAACAACATTGTTCTAAATAGCTATGCTACATGAAGCTTCCTAAACGCTAGAAATAACCGAATGTTTCGGAACTTTATCTTTAAATAATTAAAAATTACATGGCCCTACCTTGACTTAAACCACCCCGTTTTCTTCCTTGAACACCTTTGGGTTAGATCGACACATAAAACGACCACTCGATGTCCATTTTCATGTCAAAATCAAGAATTTCTCAGCATTACCAAACTCGCTTTAAACTGTCTTCCGCATTTATTAGGTCATGCAGATTCAGCGTTATTTTAATATCATTAAGCGACAAACCTTATAATAGAGTTTAGGTACAGCTGTACAGCCTGTACCTCATATCTCTATATATGAGGCTGCCGAAAGAGTAGCAATGTTGTCTTTACCTGGCATGGCACTGGAGGAAAATTTTCCAACACAACTATGGAAATGCTTTACATTTTGGTTGTGCTAATGTCAATTATTATTGCCCTCCTATAAGCGAAATACCCTTAAGCAGAGTGTAAAACACCGATCACAGAATCAATCAATCAATCATAAACACAACTAAAGATTTTCATTTATATGTCAGTATATTTCGACGTTCATGCCAGCATAGTGTTAGCCATAGCGGTGTGTCCTGTAACTTTGAGACACGCAAGAAGCCATATGAAACACCCAGGTTCAGTCAAATTGAACACAGGAAAGATAGGGGAAAAGTAAAATGAGACATCCTGTTTCTGTAAAAATGGTGATTTGTGACACCTCTTCTTGATTTTTGGGTAACGTGAATACTATAGTATGCATGCCATATCTATGAATGGTGTGGACAAGTAGAACCCAGCATAACAGTGTCAAAATGTAATTATTTGCTTACTCTACTAATGAATGATCAATGACAAAGCAGGCAAATATACATGTAGTCAGTAGTCATCAATTTTTGTAGGCCTACAGCATGATAGAAGCCTGACTGACCACTGTCCACACATCGTTCCATTTTCAGCTCTCTAATGATAATGCCTCAAGATGTAAGGATTTCCAGAAAGTATAGCTCAGTTTGGTTGTTTTCTCGGGCATTATGAAATTTATGCAAATTTTATTGGCAGTTGAACAGGTTGTCATGAATATGTTGGGATTGGCAATGCAGCTGCAAATACATCATGTTACAACAGCATTCAAAATGCATTTACCGCCAATGAAAAAAGAACTCTTTTCAAGGGGAAAACTTTTCCTATAGAATTTTTTTTATTAATCGCAATTAAAACATTTGATGCATGCTGTTGACTTTAAACGTCATGCAATATGTTTTTCAAAGTTCGCAATGCGTTTTGATTTACAATATATTTTTATTATAAAGGCTGAAAAAGGTTGGACTGCTATTCTATTTTTTCGAATTTTGATATAGCAGTCCATTTTTAACTTGGACAGCTTTGACTAAGTTTTGGCCTGCTTTTGGCTAGTTGCAGGCTGCCATTTCGAGCTCTGTTTCAGCATTGAACAGAATTACTTGGAATTTAATTACATACTTTGAAAGTGCTTTGATGACTTTTATGCATTTCATCAACAAACACACATTTGTATTTGATGAGATGCAAAAAAATGATGGGCTATGTCTGACATCAGTGTAAACATGATCAATGCACTTTGATGTCAAATCATTTATCTCAAAAAACCTTTGACATGTGCTATGTAACAGTAAA
The DNA here is from genome assembly GCA_031763545.1 of Mopalia muscosa. Classification (NCBI taxonomy): domain Eukaryota; kingdom Metazoa; phylum Mollusca; class Polyplacophora; order Chitonida; family Mopaliidae; genus Mopalia; species Mopalia muscosa. The sequence continues at coordinate 2,546 of JARFOD010011337.1, forward strand.
ACCCCAATTAATAAAAAACTATTTTTGTCTAATTTGTTTTTTTCAGTCCAGCATTATCGTTTGTTTCCAAAGTCTCTGGGTGAGGTGATATCAGCTTACAATGTACAGGAATTACACCTCAGTTTAACGCAAGGTCTTTGGAGGTATGAGAAATGGGGTTACCCTAAGAGGGATGCACCTCCAGGGGCAGAGCTTTGGGTCTGGTTTCAGGATAATACAAAGGAGTAAGTTAGAAATTCAGAATAATATGCATTCTATTTTGGGGGAATTTTGAACATTTGCATGGTTGACAAATATAATTGTTTGTTATTTGGTTTATCTCCACCATAAAATTCCTAGAGCAGTTTTCACAATTTTTATAAAATCTCACAGTGAAAAATAGTGAAATTATTAAATGTCATACATAAAAGTTAAAAACTGATATAATATAAAGTTTTTCGGATTTAATATAGTAAAATGATATTTTTTAAAAATAGTTTCATTCAATACCAGTTTATGTAATCAACATGTACTGGCATTTATCAAAGTAGGGCTCCAATGCCACTTCTAGAAAGCCCTGATAATGTATTATAGCAGTCTAATGCTAGGCCATTGGTGTGGAGCTGTACAGTAAGCTTATTGTTTTAATTTCAGGGTAGATCGGACTTGGGCTGAGTTAAACCATGCTTTATCAGGCTTATTTTGTGCCAGTCTTAATTTTATGGACAGTAAATCAACAACAAGTCCTAAATGGAGTTACAGACCATCTGGACTAGCAAGTGAGCAATATGCACGTAACTCCAAATTCCTCCGATACTCAGCACTTCCTAGAGAGATAGCCTGCACAGAAAATCTAACACCCTGGAAGAAGCTATTGCCATGTGATTCAAAGGTAATTCTGATTTGGTTTTTGTTCTTTTTCGTTTCCTCTATTCAGTAAAAGAGTTACTAATCTGTTTTATCACTTTTATTAAAACGGGAAAATACAACAAATGCATCTCTCCACCCAATATAATATGTTTTAAAGTGTATATTAAAATTTTTGTTGTTGAATTAGAGACATATCCTTGCTTTATATCTTGTCTTGAAGAAGACAACTCTTTGCTGTTCGCGGTCAGTATTCAATGCAGACATTTCGTCAGAAATCAGCCCATCAAATTGAGTATAGCCCAACTATACCATGACGCAATCTTGCTCCATTTAAACCTGGGTTATTTTAGAAATTTGCAAACAGTGTCTAATTAAGTTTTCTTTCGTCAACTGCCCCCGGCCGTGACTCAGGGGTAGCGAGTGCGCTTCCTGAACCGAACATGCTTCGATTTACCATTCACGGGTTCGAGTCCGCCTTTCGACCATCAGGTATATAAGCGAGTCAAATGTTGTGGCTCCGGCAATCGCGGGGGTGGTTTTTACGAGGTTCCCTCCCGGTTTTCCATCATAATAAGGCTGTGTGAAGTGGACAATCCGTCGTCATATAAGCCCCTTATATATAATACCCTTGAGTACGACGTTAAACACCAATCAAACAAACAAACAAACGTATAGATTGGGAAAAATCCATACATTTGGTAAATGTTTTATTTCTTGCCTTATTGTTTATTTCTCAACTCTAAATAAGTCTCAAACTTTATTATTACGATAAGATTAAAAAAAAAACATATTTTATTTACTATCAAACACTTACAAGTCAAGTGACTGTGGTCGGAACGGAGTTTCCCCATGGTTATGCAAACTTACTTTAGGAGGACCGATTTATAGGATTCCCAAATGGTTTGCAGTCCTCATCTAAATTTGCATTTTGCTACAGATTTTAACAAAGTTTGTCCTCTGATAATCAATGAAGATTGTATTTTAAAGCAATATTGCTTAATTTTTCACCCAGGCACTTTTATGTTTTTAAAAAATAATCAAACCAGTGGAAAATGCAAAGTTCAGGTTATCTCACAAAATTTTAGAAGACAGATTTGAAGGTTATTTCGGAAAAGATTACAGCACAGGCCTCTATCTCTTTGTTGTTGTTCTTTTTTTTCAGTTGTTGTGTTGATGAAGTGACCGCCCAGCATTACAGTGCTGATTCTATCATACACTTTGGTAGAGCTTGTTTGAATCCTACAGACCGTCTTCCAGTACTCTTTGTATTTGGCAAATCTCTGGTAGATGTTAAAGACAGCGTGCAGAAAATTAGTCAAATAATCACAGACACATCCATAAAACTAATTATAATGTATGATGTGGTGTATTCCCATGTTATAGGTAAGTGTGAACTGTGAATGTATTGAGTAGCATATATGTCGGCCTGACATTGTCTTGGGTTCCTGTAACAAGTGTCATTTTCTGTTGCTCTTTTTTGTGTGCAATGTACCTGGACTAATAATAACCTTAAGCAAAATTTTCTCTCTTCATTTATTCAAAACATATATGGATTTATACTTTGATGATTGTTTTTGGCTGAATAAAACAAAATTATATATTTTGACAAAGCCTGTAATAAGCCATTTTAAAAACTAGATTAAAATGTTCTATTCTATTGGTGGTACATGTATACATGTAATTTTGTTCAGTCCTGAATATGAATAGAAAAAAAATCGTGTACAAGTATATACGGATTTTATTTTCTTTCAGATGATGTTAAATCCCAATTAACATTGAGATATTCCAATATATTACTTTCCAAACTTCAACAAAATGATATTAAACCAACTGACCAGATTGGAGAGTTCTCAAAGGGAGATAACCCAAGCTCAACCATATTTTCCCGTTGTAGGCGAACATTTAACATTCCTGAAGATTTTAAATTAGAGGATTATTCTGTACTTTTTATAGGTGGTGAAGGATTGACTTTGACAAATTTAATGATGAATTTTAACAAGTGCCAATTTTTCACATATGATCCTTTGACTAAAATCGCAAAACAGGAAATATTGAACATGAATAGGGCTTTAATGAGGCGATATTATTTAATAGAGAAAGCAAAGGATGCAGGAATGGTTGCCATTGTTGTCGGAACGTTAGGAGTGAAAAATTATGTGTCTGCAATAAATCGGTTAAAGGAACTTATACACAAGGCTGGAAAGAAAAGTTACACATTTGTTGTGGGGAAGTTAAACGTTGCTAAACTAGCCAACTTTATGGAAATTGATGTGTTTGTGCTGGTCTCCTGCTCAGAAAACAGCCTTATCGACTCCTCAGAGTTTTATAAGCCAGTTGTTACACCATTTGAAATGGAGATTGCTTGTAACACGGCTCGTGATTGGACAGGAGATTATTTAACAGATTTCAGTGAACTATTACCAGGTAAATTAAGGATTTAGAAATTATGTAATGATAATTATACAATTTCTGGATAACCAGTTCTTGGTGTGTGATAGACCACAACATTTCGATACATAAGCCTGTATCGCATCAGGTGTAAATTGACTAAAATGAGTAGAGGTGAAAGCTATATACATGTATGTACCAGTAAACAAGATCAAATTTCTAGTGCACAGTGTGGACCTTGTTAACTTAACTACGTTATACTGGTATATAGCTTCCATCTTTCCTCACTTTAGTCAATTTACACCTGATGGCAATACAGGCATATGTATCGAAACATTGTGTTCTATCTCCAAACAAGAAATGGTTATCCAGAAATTGTATCATTATGTTACCCCACTTCTAAATGTTATTCAAAACTTATGTGATGATGTTAAACTCGAGAGCTGTGTATGTCACATGACTCCAGTTTAAGTTTCCAGAGTTTGATTGTTGCAGGAAAACACATGGGCACCCAAACTGCTTCATTAATATCATAAAATTACTATTTGCATGAAATCGATATTAGCCCTCTCTCTGGCTAAGGGTAGTTTGTTTGAAGAGTGGCAATGATCGCTTCACTAAGCACTGAAGGTAATTTAACTTTCCAAAATTATGAAAACGCTTCACATCTTGGTTGTGCTAGCGTCAATTATTAATGGAATACACTGCCATCATATAAGTGAAATACCTTTAAGCACGGTGTAAAACACCAATCAATCCATTAATCAATGAAAACAATGTCTATATCAAGGTACATTGGTCCCTTTTTTTTTTTTGAGCCCTGGTTATGATCTGATGAATGTAGAATGACTTGTGAAACCGTGAAAAATTCATTTAGCAACTTCCCTGTGAAGTGTGTACATATATAGTCGGTGGTTGGGGAGCTTTAAGTTGCCCTGTCTTGGTATTGTAATTTGGGATTGTCTTTTGCTAGTTGTTTCAAGGGGATGGCTTTCACCCATTGGGATGGCATAGTTTCATTCGGGTGAAATAACCAGAAGTATTGTGTTAAATCCCAATCAAACACACAAATATAGATTCTACCATCATTGCCTGAAATAGATCAAGAGCTTACTGGCCTTCCCCTTCAAGTGGACAGGAAGTCAAGTTTCTTGAAGGACCGGATTCAAAACTCAGGTCATGACCACGTCATTCCATGATTTAATGTGTGTTATCTGGAAAGTTTAAAGAGGTATCAGACTTATTTGTGATGTGATGCAAACTAAATAAAAACTGTTTGAAACCATGTAATTTTTTTTTCTTCAAGTGTCCAGTTTTTAAAAAAAATCACAGTGAAATGATTTAATGTAAAGAAAGGTTTTGGTTTTGATCCATGTTATGTCTTAACTTGGTAATGTCTTTACCTAGTAAACACAACTCTTCCTATACTAGCTTAGGCACAAGATGGAAAATCAAATCGTGAATCTGTCCCCTCTTAGACCCTTTTCTTCAAACTATCTTAACAGTGTGGGCGTCAAGATCCATTCATGGATCTCTTGTTTTTAATATGTAATTTAAAAGTTTCAAAAAATATGCAAAAGTTTTTATTTACTATTGTGTATTTAAGTGTATGGTTATTATTTGGGATAACACTATGTGAGTGATTTATTGGTTGTAATCATATCTTCTTAAGTCCTTGGGTACAGTCCTTCCTTGCTACCTCATAGTTTTGGCACAAATTCTGCTTGAACTCTTTTAATCTTGGATTGGCTCAGTCATTCTCTAAACAAAGATGATGGTATTATAGGGATGTGGAGTCGTGCCTACACATAAACAATGATTTGCCAATATGGAAATCTGGCCCTCATCAGTGCTTTTACCAATGCAAATGTATGTAATGAACTGCCAAAAACACAAATTTGAAACTCTTGCATTACATCATTTTGGTACCTTAGAGGGGCTTGGAAAGCACATAATGGCTATTTGATGAGTTACATTTGGAGTGGATAACAATTTATTCTCTGGGTATGAACCAGAAATAATTGGGAGTTGTTGACTGAATTTATAACATGTACTGTTTCCGTGTCTATCACTGCTTTTATTATATGATTATGAAATATCCCTTGAAGTGCCCTTAGTAGCCTGTCATTATAAGCTTTATTGTTGGATGGAATCCAAATATATTCTGTTTGAATTCTGAATATTTTGATTTGATAACTAAATAATTGTTAACAACTGGGAATGATCAATGGCTGTTTATTATGTAGATGACATATTGTTAAATCTATGAAGCTTTCAATGGTGTTAGGTGGCTGAACTTAGGCCTACTTAAAGTGTGGCCTCCTACTTTTAAGGTCTTCATGACATATGGGAGAGAAATTTCACTGTTTTCTGACACCTTGGCTTTTTGCCACTGTTTGTCCAAAGTATAATATTGCTCTAGAAATAACTGGCCTGTGTGTGAGATTGGCTATGTTAATTGACAGGTTTCCACAAACGCTCTAGTATGTTCACCTCATTTCTTCTCAATACTTGTGAGGAATCAAGTGCTTTCTCCTGGTCACAATAACGGGTTGTAAATAATTAAAATGTTTTTAGAGAGGAAATGCACCTGAAAACATCAAATTCATGTAAATAAAGTAAAGTGACTTACAACTTGAATATAAGATACACTTTGATATATGGTGATAGAATGGATAGATTGATAGTTACATGTACTGCGAGTATATAACGAGAAATACCCTCAAGTATGGCTTTAAACACCAATCAGTCCTATGTCAGATGTTACAGAAACATTATCACAAGGAGGATTTTATGGCTGAATGGATTAATCCTGTGGAAATATTCAGAATCTTTAGGTTTCTGCTACATGTATATCCACCTTAATTAGATTTTTTTTCTTGAGGTTCCATGTTGACATTAACTTTTTGCATTTCAAAAAAACGAAAAAGCCAAAGGCTATTTTTACACTCTCTTTTTTTTGTGATGACTGCCTTGGCTTATGAATTTAAATGGATTACAAAAACAACAAGGAAACAAATTAAATTATATTTAATAGAGTTAAAGTACCACAATCTATTTAAAATTTAATTAAAGAAATAAAACTATTTGACTTTTAGTGTTAAGTGCTTGTGAGTGGAGTGTGACATGTTTTGGTTTCTTGGGTACATAACACAGGTGCCAGCAATATGGTTTGGAATGTCTCCAACACTCTACGCTTATGTATGTCAGTAATGTGTTATTTTGTCCTCATGTCTGTCTGTGTGCACTAAACAGTCTACTCCATCTCAAACAATTACCTCAGCCATTACATAAGCAGTCTCAATTTGCTAAAAGGAATGTTTCATTAACAATACATGTATGTTAGAAGCGTTTACAAAAAAAAAATGTGAGTGGGTCTGAGATTATTAGAAGTGTATTTATCTTAAATCCTTTCATGTTAAGTTAACATGTAGTTTGAATGCAATATAAATAAAATGGAAAATGTAACATCTTTAGTCGACATTAGTCTTCCCTTTAAGCTGTTGGTTTTTCCCATGCTTAGCTGTTATCTACTTTGAAATTTTCAGGGAATGAAATTCACAGTGAGCGAAATAAGATTAAGAATTACACAAAACCCTATTTGAACAAACAAATTACCGTATACATACAGTAACATTTCTGAATCAATATTGACATTTGTCCTGTAAACTTTCTTACAATTCAACACTGTGAGAAATTTTCTTCTTCATGGTTTATTTTTAAACTTCTCTATTAAAATGCTGTGGGAACTAAATTCAACTAAAGCTAGCCCTCTGGCAAAGGGCAGTGTTCTAGGAGCATTGTTGTAGATGTACTGTCTTATTTTAGCACAGAAGTTGACGGAACTAACATTAATTTTCCATTATAACAAACCCTATGGCAAAGGGCAATTTATTTGGAGTGTAGCTATGCTGTCGATACTTAGCACTGGAGGAAGCTTATTTTCACAATGGTATTAACACACCACCCATTATATGTTTGTGCTACAATGTAGTGTCAATGAAAATGAGAATACAACACCATCATATAAGTGATAAACCTTTAAACATGGCGTAAAACAACAATCCATCAATGAATGGATCAAACAAACTACTTCCTATAATGTGGCTCCATTATCATACCATTTTATTGTTGGTGTGGAGTGCCTCCTACACATGTGGTAAACTGCCAATGAACATAGCATTCAGCACCAACCAATAAATCAAATAAACTTGGCCCTTGTATGGTATTAAACCCCTAATTTAAAAAAAAAAACAGCATTGTCTTCATAGCTGATTTTTTAAACAAATGTATCTATTTATGCTTGTAGAGCTAAAACTTATCCTGTAGAATTTATTACTTAAAATTGTCTTCATGGCTGATTTTTAATTTAATATATACATGTATTTCTAAAAAATAATCACACTGACACAGAGATGTTATTAATGAAAACCAGTAGATATATATGTTTATCCCAGTTTTAAAGCAGTCATCCGTTCGAACTTATTACAAATTTACATTGAGCTAAATGTTCTGCATGGTATGTTTTTAAACATATCTGTTTATCCCTGTAAAGCAGCTATGGAAGGTTTCTGCAGAACCCCATTGACTTGACAATCACATTAACATTGGTGCACCTGTACCAAATATGTAACACAGGAACAGTGTAAAACTGTTGTGTTCCCATGACACATATGTTAGCAGAAAACAGGCTATGTGATGAAACAACTGTGCTACTTTTGATTACAGAACTCTTCTTCATCAAACTGACCACAGCTGTAAGGACTCAGTCTTATTCCCTGACATAGCCTGTTTATTTTTAATCAGTTTAAAGGCACAACCACTGCCTGTCTCTGTGGCCAGGGGATGGATAGAAAGCATCACCAAATACCCTGGTCTTGAATCCCTTCAGATCTGTACAGGCTCTGGTAGAAATTGATTTTGGGATGGTATAATGTGCTCTAAATACCCTAAAGGCTTCAAAAGACTGTATTCAATGGTATTTATAAAACAGAAATATCCCCATAGTAACGTCTTATTTAAACTGACATTTTATATCACATTTCAAATTAAAAATTTCTTATCGAGGACAAACTGAGGATCACTTTTAATGTTTTGCGCACTGAGAAGCTTTTAATTCTGCAATTTCTTTTCGAATCACTATGACATTTATGCCGTAGCCCGGTCTATCTTTGACATTTGTCCGATTTGGCTCTGTTGCCAAACTCTCAATATTCCTCACCCATGCCATTGGGATATTAATATTGGAGCCTGGTCTCTGTTATTTCAGAAGTCCTCTTATGTCTAATGCACTGTATAATGGATCATATTTGAGATTGGCAAAGAAAATGTGCCAATCTTTCGAAGATTGGTCCTCATCAAGTTTTCATGGCCGCAATTGATTAAGCAAAGAGAGAAATGTATTAATCCCCTTCCAACCTATTTATTAAGTTTCATGTAGATAAAGAGCATGATTGTGTCAAAACAAATGTCTAGCAGATCAATGATAATCAGGGGCTGAGTTTGTATTAATACCGAGAGTATGTGTATTGTCCATTGTTTACTCTAATTCCCTTCTACACTATTAGTTAGCATTATGTTTCTATTAAGCTGCAAGTCTATATTTTATTTGAATGGTTTGTGTTGGTGGATCTTTCAATATCACCAGATTGCACTGGTTTTTAACACTAATATTACTGGTTTGCAAATTTGCATGTACATTTGTTATGATGATTATGTTAAGTGTATGTCTTGCGGATAACTAACATTTTCAAGCCTTCAGTCAACCAGGTGTATGTTTTAATTATCATGATATACATGTAGGTATTAAAGATGTTTCTTAAATTTATCTGTTTTAAACATGTTTTTTTGATAATGCCAGATCTTTTTTATTCACCACCCACATTTTAAATCATTTTATTATAAGTTCATTCATTTTATTACAGCGATATTATTTAACTAATTTGTTTGCAGCCATTTTTGGATTGAAAATGCCTCTTTTGCCTGTTTAAGTTTCAATACATTGTAAAATACAGATTTTGTCTTTATGGTTTATTTTGAATTGTCTATATCACAATTAGAAGAATAACTTAAATGGTTTTAACTAAGTTATTAAATTAATAAATTTCAGATACATCTTCGGGCAATCAAATTGAAGATTCGCTTGGGCAATTGGACAGCATATACTGTTATATTAAAGCTTTATGAAATGCATTGGTATTCAAGTAATACTTTACTCGAGTAGTTTAATAATGTGTTCCAAATGGACAACCTTACTGTATCCAAGGAAAACGAAACCATCGATGAAAAGCAGTGTTGTCTAGCTTTCATGTGTTTAACTCTGAATTTTTATCTATGTTATGATCCATGTATTTTGCCTGACAGGGCCTGGATGTTTGACCTAATAAGTCCTGGACGAGACACTGTCTGTGCTGTATAAGCTTCTCTCTCTGCCTTCATAAGTCTGATCAGAATGCTTAATGTTCAGAACTTATATGGCACCCCACAGATCCCCAGAAAGCGCCCTTGTCAACGCCCCAGGAGAATGACCCTTATTGACCTGAGGTAACATGCCTGATTGCACCGTGTTTGGTCCAAGCCCTAAACCCCGCCTGGCATGACTTCCTTAATAATTCCACTTTAGTCTTACCCATCACACCTGATAGCTGTTCAACTTGAGCGTGTAATTGAATAATGGATTTTGATATATAAATCTGCCCTTTACTTAGGCGTTACTTGTCAGTTGAGCTTTCTGCTGTCTTGCATCAATTGTATGTGTTAGCTACTAGAAGAAATTGAATGTACATTTATCAGCCAATAACCAACCTCCAACAGCAATCAGCTCATTATATAAGTTTATTAGTTTCTACATAACAACAGAACATCAAACTCTGCTTGGGGTGTTCTCATTTAACTTATAACTTGTTAATGACTATTTTGCTTACTAATACAAAGTTTTAAGTGTGACATAATTATACTAACATGATGTAATCTGAATCAATTTAGCAGGTGGTTGGATGGAGCTTCATGTTGCCCTGGTGCTCTCAGAGCTAAATGGGAGCAGGAAGCCAATCTGTTAATGGTGTTTGTATTGCGTCCTGTTGTTGTCCTGTATTTGTCCCATCTTGTCTTTGTTTGTTGCCAGTGGTGTCGAGGGTGGTTTCCTTCACCCATTGGGTTTTTATAAATGTAAATAAAGATGATTTGCATGCTTTCCCTAGGTACAGGTATTAGAGTCAGGCCCTTTGGATAGAGATACCAAGGCTGAGCTGCATGTATGGCGGCCATGTATTGGGCGTTCTCAGAACTTTACATAGAAATATCAGCATATGTTTTATTGAAAAATATTGCTTTCTGTATTGGTAAGGGAAAACCAATATCTGTTTTACTAGGAAAAAATAAACTTCACTATACAGGGTTCCTACAATCCTGGAGACTTCTTGATCTGTATTATTACTAATCAAAAACTTCACATCCTGGAACATCAGTTTTTTGTTTACATTTATATTGGAAGACTTAGTACAAATATCAGTACCATTAATTAATATTAAGTTCCATTATGGAAGCTAAAAATACAAGGTTTAACTGTGATAAGGGCTGTCTTCCAAACCTTGGAAATTTTGCAAACATTTTTTTTTGGTCATCCTTTTGTTCAATCTTTAAAGGTTTACTGGAGATATCCATTTTATCTTGGCAAATAACTCCTTAAATAGTACTGGAACTACTTCTGTATATACCCTGAATTTTCTTTTTTTGTGTAAAAAGAAATAAATAATTTAAGCAGGAAATGTAAGTACCGGTATCTGTTTCTACAAGGAAAAAATGAGATCCGTATTAGTAGGGATGATTCGCATTTGTCTCAGCAAATTTTGTGTAAGAAGAAATAAATAATTTATGCAGGAAATGTAAGTATCTGTTTCTACAAAGAAAAAATGAGATCCATTTTAGTAAGGAAGATTCGCATTTGTCTCGGGAGGAAAAAACTAACATATGCATATATTATTATATTGCCATAGACATGTTCTCAATTTAATTAAAAGTTTGCCATTGCACAGTTGTGAATACAGTTTGTAATATTCTTTATTCAGTCAACCGTAACCAAGTTACAAGGCACATGTTGATGCTGAAGTTTTTTTCCTGTTGAAAATTATTTTGTTTCAGTCCATTAAACACATGTTCCCTGTAATGCAGTAGAGAGCACTCATGTAGAAGTATAAACAAAAACAAGTGTGGCAGACCCATTGAAGTGTATATTTTCACTCAGAAATCTGTACCCCTGACAAAAGTTCAACATTTAAAAGGGATTTTAAAAATACGACTATTCTGTTCTTGTTGAATTCATAGACATCAGATTGCTCTGACTGTTTGTCTGTATTACAGCTTTAATATTCGCCAAATTTATCAGTTTGAAAGGGATAAATATCATTTCTAGATGACCTAACTGAAGATCCTTGTGAAAAATATATTTTTTGCAATTCTATGTTTCATATCTGTCAGATTAAAATGTTATGTGATTTATGAAGAATGTACATGTAGAAGATAGTATAGTTTTTTCAATAGGCTCAATGTCAGTATAACTAGATGGTGGCAGTGTTTAATGACATTACTGGTCCTTAGTTATTAGATAAATATTAATATTATGAAACTCATTCCCCCTGTGTCCCCCCTCAAGATTAGGACTTATTAATCAGTTCCCTCTGTCCTCAGTTTCTGACATGCAATGGGTGTTTGCTTTACCGAACACAACACCCCTTCAATAAAAATTATAAAAGAAAAAGACTTTCACATATTCAATAATATTTAGCTCTGTTGAAATTTTTCAAGTGGATAAAACTTGACGTAAGCCCTTTGTGGCAGTATTTCCGGGATATAAACGGGTCAGTTGGAAAAAAGTGTTGATATCTAACAGTGAACACTATTGGCAAATACGGTCACACTGTAGTTAGACTTACTTAACACACAATGAGGATAAACTGTATGTAGGATGATTCGATGTAGTCTAGTAATTAGCATATTTCTTCATTTTAGTCAAGTTTCTATTAACTTCACACTCAAATGGGTTTGGCCTGTTCACCCAGCTGAGAATTTAAAACTGTAGAGGTTATTCTTAGGTTTAACATGTTTGTATTGTGTAATTCAGTTTATCTATAAATCTACGAGTATGAGACAAGATGCCTGTAGTATTGTAATGGACACTGATCCTAGATATACTTGTGGACAATGCTGGAGGTACAGCTTATAAAGCACAATAGCTTCACTGGGAGGCTAGGGATTACTTGAAAAGAGAGAACTCTTTGATACATTTGTTTTCATACAAGACCTGTTTATAGCATTCTTATGCCATGTGTATTTTAGCGGATTTCAAGAGACATTTAAATTATTGATCTGTATCAAACAGTGTCATGTCTGATAAAACATTTCTTGTTTTACTATCAGTATGGATCAGGCGGTCCGGAGGGAGCATTCTGTTGCCCTGGTACTTTCAGAACTAAAGGACAACACTAAGCTAATCCGTTTGTGATGTCTACATATTGTGTACTGTGATTTGTCCTGTCTTGTCTGTTTGTGGCTAGTCGTGCCAAGGGTGATTTCCTTCACCAATTCGGCTGACACAACCTCATATGAATGAAATAACCTGTTGTAAAATCCCAATCAAGCGAACAAACAAAACAGAATGGAATTAAATATTTGTATAATAATAAATTAAGAGAAATAACGTTTTTTTTTATATATATAAATACATCTGATTAAAAGCTTGTCCAGACTGAGTAGCTTTAAAAATCTGGAATAAATAATTTAAAGCTCATAACATAAACTCAAATAGCAGATGAAACATTTTAAAAAGTTTAACGTAAAGTTTTAAATTTAAAATTTCCTGCAATAGTTTCAGTTACCATAAACTGCTTTTTATTTTGTCTTGTTTATGCTTTGTTATTGATTGTGTATTATTTTTATTTCAGGAGTGCACGTGCAGACAGTGAGGATGATATACGATACAGGAAAGCTCTTACTGGCTCCACCAAATCAGACTCCAGCTCTGGTCATTTCCCTTCAAAAGTAAGATATAACATTCAGATTCAATAGACTACATGTAAATCTCCATAAATTCTGTTGATGAATTATTCTTGCCATACTGCTAGTTGAGAATTATAGCTGAATTAAACAAAGAAATTTATGTTTTCTGTCATACTAATCCTAGTGCATCCCACCTGAAGTATGTGTCCTCTTTCAAGAAACATTTTCAAGGTCTTTTAAAAGCCCCTTTTAAAATAGTTATTTAATAGACAAAATGTTAGGTGATTTGGGGTACACGTTCATGCTTAGTCAGCTTAGGGGCGGCATGTTTATTAGTCTTGTCAACTGTTTTAATGTTGTTTCTGTTCACTATTGACAATACCGTACATCACAGTCATATTACATGTGAATGAACACAGTATTTATTATACATTTAATTATCAAGAAACCAATCAATATTACATTTAGACAAGATAACCCTAATTTCCTAGGCTCCAATAGGTATACTGACCTATTATGATGACATAAAATGTTATATATATGCATCAATTGCTATTCACATATCAGGGGACTATGGAGTCTATTTGGGTCTGAGAAGGATATGGGCACCCAAATGTTAGATTTTGAACTAGATTTTTTTTTTTCATAATATTAAGTGTTAGAAAGAAATTTAAATTGTTAATTAGTCATTTAATCATGACAGGGTGTCTGTTGTGGATCTCCATAGCTCATTCGAGACCAAGTGTTGGCCTGGATAGTCAGCGGAGGTAACTGGCACAATGCCCTGTGGAGGCATATACATTGTTCTATCTCTGTATGTATAAACATACATAGAAAGTGAACTACGAGTTCTTGTCTTTATGAGGTTTCCATCAAATATGGCTATAATTAGTATAAAACTATTATAGCACCTACAAGGACAGGGCACGCTGAGGGCAGCTTGTTTGGTTTGTAGCAAAGAGTCTTTACTTAGCACTGAAGGAAGATTAACTTTCCAACGTTATCAAAACACCTAACATTTTATGGTTGTGCTAGTGTCAATTACTGTTGTGAAATACCCTTGATCTTGACGTAAAACACCAATCAATTAGCTTCAAAAAGCTCCCAGCACTCTGAGGCTATTTCTTAGGTTATGGGAGTGAGAGATATGTAACCGTGTAAATGTTGAGTGATGGCTGCTGTAATTCAAAGCGCCGCTTTCTACCAGACTGCCAAATATATAATTCTCTCTTTCATATGTGACTGAGCTTTACCAAGACAGAACACTTTCATTGCACGGATAAGAAAAAAACTGTTGTAAGCCTTCCTAAGTGCACTTTCTTGTAGCCTCTTGAGATAGGTTATTTGATAGTGTCCTAAATGAACACTGTAGAGCTGCAATGAATGTCGGCAAAAATCTAACAGGTTCTTTTTTTTTTCTGTTTAATATTTTTGAAATCCCCCTTTTTATCTGAATAATAAAATGCAATAAATATTTTCACCAGAAGAACTTTTCTAGTCTAAGAGTTTATGAACTTTGTATTTATGAATATAGTGGCAATGTGGATGGTTTTAAAATCTCAGAAAAACATTGAATGTTTTGGTTATTTACCATTTGGTAAACACCACGGCGATCTACACTATTACACTATTCAAACATTTCCATTGGGTCAGAATCATGAAGGTTGTGTAATATGATATAACAGGATGTTGCTTTTTGGGCTAATAAGCCTTTGGCTGTCAAATTAATTTGTATAAAAAATTACGAAATGAAGCTAGTTTGAAAGTGTCTTGTTTCTAGTCCGCATGTGAGTTTCGGTAAAGCCTCTTAACCAATAAAAAGCTGCTTGTCCCAACATTTAGGTCCAGTTTATAAACATTTCTGTAATACATTTCAATTCTATTAAATAAGCTACTAACTCAGTCGGCGTGTATAGTGTTGTTGAATGCCTCAGACCGGAAGGAAGAGTAAAGTGGATATACCTTTATGGATTCACTCATTTGGATTTATCCGGTTCCGACAGTAATATATAATTTGATTTTATTTCTTAACAAATTCTACATGTATTTCCTGCTGAAGCCTTGCAATGCACACACTCTGGAGTTCGGCAATTTAATAAGTCAGTTCTTCCAAAACCCTACTTACTATACCCTTTGCCATAGGAGATGTGGGCAAGGGCTTAGGCAGACACCCGTCCACCCATCCAAGTGGACACCCTGAAGTGTTAAATTGTCTCTTTTGGACACCCTGTTTTAAGAAACTTTAATATGCAATAGATAGGAAATCTGCCAAAATTGGTCACCCCATTATTTGAGAAGTGAAGCAAAATGATCAGTTTGGACACACTAATTCTGATTTCTGACTAAGCCCCTGGATGTGGGTCTAATCAAATGCATCACTTAAATTGATCCATTTGAAATTGGAGTGTTGCTTGCAAAAAGAATCACAAATTTGATTAACCTGAATAAGACCACTATGATTGTTTGCGGATATGTGTATTTAGCTAGACACGGCAAGATGGTTGATCTTTGTTTGTAAATTATATGTCAAGGCTGGACTAACTTTGCCAGCGTTATAACAAGGTGAATTGTACATGTATGTCATAGACACTTTGGACATCAAACAGACTGTTGGGTGATAGCTTCCTGTTGCTCAGAGGCCGGTTGCTCGAAGAGCTATTAAATTTGATCTACTATTAGATGACGTCACGCCATGTTGAAGGTCTATCTCTAACCCGGTATTAGTGATTTAGTCTGGTGTTAGTGGCTAATCGTCTTTCACGCAACTGGTGCCAGGTGCTGTCCGAACTAGGAGGCAACACATAGCAGATCTGTTGTTGCCTCCTTGTTTTGCATCTTTTGATTGTCCGGTTTTGTCTTTGTTGCCAACCATGGGGATTTCCTTCACATTCTGAGGGGCTAAATTTGTGGTGTCTTACACTGTCCAGTTCACATGTGGACATCTTGAAACATTGCTATAGGAAACAAGTCCTGCATTGGTGTTGTGTCTTTAGATTTTTTTTGGAGACTGGTACCATGTTTTTCTGTCGTGTTCAGTTTACGTTTAGCCTATTCTGGTTAGAAAGTAGTACATGTATGCCCCTAGCAGTTAAGCTGTCATTATTTAGCACTTGAGGAATATAATTTTTTCGACAAAGTAATTACTTCACATTTTATGGTTGTGTTATAACTGACACAGTGGCTATAGACTCCTAGGAGTACACTATCATGTAAGTGTAAATTGCTCTAATCCAATATAATTATTGAACAGGAAACTATGCAGCGGAACCAGAAATGTTGACCATTGGTGTCAGTATGCTTAGAAATTTATTGACTTTTATGTACTGTGATTTCTATTGCATTATTCAGTATGCTAGATGCGACACAACTGTGAGGAACAATAGCCGTGTATTGGAACAAATTACACAGTGTTTGCAGTTTCTCAGAGTTTTGTCTATTGAACTAACATATTGATTATTTTATGGATTGGACTGGCTGTTCCATTGTCAGGGAAACTGCCTGCAACAGCCCCAATTTTCTGGCTGACCGGTATCTGAACTTGGCTTATCAACTGTTTTCTGTATTTTACGTTTTTGTAATTTTTAGCTCATTTGTGATTATTGAATAGCCACAAAATTATTAGAGTAAAAAATGATAAGAGTTGATCTATTACAAATAAAAAAAAACTTACATGTAGTTCTATTATTTTGAGGAACCTCGAAATATTACGTTGAACCCCAATGACACAGGCAATGGGTGTCTATTAGTGACTTAGTTTGAGTTGCTGTACATAAATGCATAACTGTGGAGAGTCATTGTGGATTTTTCACATTGTTTACATTTTAAAATTTGTTTCAAATATTCCAGTCTTTCTGTTTCAGCATGGAATTCTGCCCATATATGACAGTACAGACAGCTTGGATTCTCGAAAGAGTTTTACAGAAATGCGGCTCAAACATCGCTCCAGGTATTTACAAATTACCTCTCTTTGGGTAGTGCCCTGTGAGGGAGCGGGTGGGCCATGGCCCTACAGAATACTCCCTCGGCTTCCTCAGTCGATCATAAGAGGCCAGAAAAGAGGTTTCTTTCTGTTGCCCTGGTGTTCGCAGAGCTAAAGGGTAATGGGAAGCAGATTTGTTTGTGATGTTCTGTATTTCTGTCCGTCGTCATATAAGTGAAATACCCTTGAGTACGACCTTAAACACCAATCAAACAAACAAACAATCTAGTTTATAGACTTCTACTTATATGTATTAACTGTGAGGCAATCACTAGTGAAACACTCACGACACGTTAATACGAGTGAAACACTCACGACACTCACGACACGTTAATACGAGTGAAACACTCACGACACGTTAATACGAGTGAACGGCTCGAGAGTAAAATTGGCAGCGGTGTAGCGGGAGAAGATTTTTTAACGAAAAACTCTTTCAATGAAAAAATTATATTTGGGAAACAGACCGCTGGTAAATTGGATAAGTTAATAGATTTTCTGTCTGAGGTTCAATGGCGCTTTTACGGTCTAACAGTTCCTAAATGATATATCGGGGAAACGTCTCCCAACAAATGGCTTAAACACGATTTATACCGGATGTGCTAGAACATTATCGAAAAGATTCCAATATAACAAAGACTTAAAATCCATATTATTCCAAAAATGTACCGCATTAACCGGATTTGTTTAATGTTTAATCGTTCACCGTTTTGCTTCATCACTACGCAAATAACCTTTATTACCAGATATCCCCTTAAGTACTTACAGATCGATTCGGGCTGCCAGACGACTGCTATAAAGTTAACCGCAGATTCACTGTGTGGAAAGATACTGGCCCAGGCCTTGATAGTCTTGGTAATTGTAACAACATTACATTATGAATTAACAGCATAGCTACATTACATAGTTTAGACAGATGTAGTATTGAATTTACTTGTTTATTATCTGAAACATAACACTATAACGGTACTACACTAACAACTTAGGAACTGTTTATACGTTATCTATCTATTGCAGTAGGGCGTTTGGCGATGATCTTTAACAATGAGTATCCTCATATTAATAGACAACAGATAATATCATCTTAAACTCGTGGTTTTACTGCATTTCTCTGCCTTAGATCGTTTGTCAAGTTGGGTTCTTGTTTCGGAGCGAACTGTTCCTTCTCTACTACACTCAAAGAAATAATGGTTCCTTGAGGTTTCTGTTGGAAGGAGTATGGTTGTAAATGAAACCATTTAGGCAAAAAACGTTCTTTGATATAAGAAGAAAAGGATAAATATTTGGAACAGTTGCTGTGAGGATTTGATAAACCATAAACCGTTCCACCAGAGCCATGACTGAAGAACCCTAAGGAGTTCCATTAGATCCCTATGTTTTTAGGAGTCTCCCGTCGACCGGTTAAACACAAAGCCCAGACACGCAATCCTCCATATCCAATTCATTAAGAGGTAGACGATCTTATAAACCAAATTGACGGAATTCATGACCGGTCAGGTATTACAATTCATCCATCTTATAGTATAAATAAATACTATACAAAAGACGCGATGGAAACACGCCATTCATACACACACAAAGCGATAGCTGTCAGGAATGAAGTATTGCATCTTAAACAAACTGTGTCGACTCAGTGGACCTACGTACAAAAAAAGATACATTTTTTTCTGAGTGCTACAGTACCAATACACCTATAATATTACAATGCAATATAATGCAATGCAATACAATTGTGAAGGCTATTCCGCTTCTATTACTAATAGAAACGGAGAGAAACGGGAAGAAAATATCCCAAGGAATATTTAAATGCACACGTGACTTATTCACACATTTGTTATAACATGCTAGTCATTATACACTAATTAGACAATGGATTAAAACAATATCAATCCTATACAATACGACAGTTTTGGTCCACAACAGTGCGAATCTGCTCTTGTCGACGGTGGTCAGGCACATCAAATCTGAATCAAATCAGCGAATCTACATGTAAAGATTTCCATATAATATTTACTTCATGGTCGAACAAACACAAGAGGACTACAGTCTTTTTCAATTTATTGAAGGGTCATAGACAAGCTATTATCGGCTAATTTCACAATTGTTCAGTTCAGAAAAAGTGATGCCAGAATGAGAATATTTCATATCACAGGGCAGCATTCAAGTGAGGCGTCAAATCAATTCGACGCGGATTGGAAAAAATCCTACCAAAAAAACTATGAATGCGAGCATGTTTTGGATCTGCGAATGCATATTTAACAAAAAACAAAAAAATGCATCAGTGTCGGTGGATCATTAAACAGAGCGAGTATATACGGCGCAATAATATGGCGGCTAACTGTTATAAATACAAGTGTATGTGTTTATGGATGCGAGGCGATTGACTTAAGCAGGGCATTTGTATTTAATTCACAAACAGTACACGAGAAAAAGGATGAATTATCTTGAGATGCCTATTATACGCATGTAGATGACACCAGTGACCGCAGTCGCATAATTCTAGATCAGCAATCAAACTACTTGTGTTACTTGATTTAGGAGCTACAGGTATATTACGATTGCATTTAGGCACTAACAGTACCCGAGAGGTTTCTCACAAAAATGTGAGCTTAAGTAGCCATATCCGACAAGGAGTCTGTTATAAAATTTGTAGATGACATTCTTGTATTTGGTAGTTGCATTAATGTAGACCCTTAACAGTCGTGTTTTGCGTAAATGTAAAAGTAAACGCAGAAAAACATAAAATTTGGGTTTCCTCCGTGAAATATCTTGGCCAGTGGTACAAAGTTAGTGGTGCTGAACGCTTCTAGGGAAGCATTTAGTTTATTATGATGTAACACTATCAGCCAAGGTTAGTGTGGATGCTGCCAAAATCAACACGAGTGGCAGGCCTTTATCAACATGATAAACAAATGAGATATGCCTAAAATCAGAAAACTGGGAAAATGGCTGGACGATTCTGCGCAAATTTGAAAAGAAATCTTGTCTGTTGAGCTGGGTTATCACCAAATTATCTTCGTTATCATGATGATGTTGAAATGGACAGTGATTACCATCGTTTCATATATTTTTTTTCTATTAACCATTATGCTTGGCTCCATCATATGTACAAAGATTGATATTGAAGTTACAACCATGAAAGAATGAGTTCAGTTTTGGTCAGGAAAATATATCTATGAGGCGGAGGCAAGTACAAGGTCTACTGGGATCAATATTTCTAAAGATCAGGACGACCTTGATTTGGACTTCTTACATACATTCGAAAAGCATACCAGTGAGCGTTGAGAACTTAGACAAAACAGCCGTTACAATGCCTGACAAGCCGTTAAAGATATTAACAGAAAAAATAGTTTCGGAATGGCGGCAGAACAGAAAACAGTTTTCGTCGATAGCTCGATAGTTCACACGATTAGCTTATATACACTCAAATTATTGCACATGCAGAAGATCAACTAAGTCGCATTAGCCTGTTCGATGAATTGTAAGAAACGTGACTATTACTAGTTACCCTCAACCTCTGCTCACCCAACGTCAGCACTACCATAGCCCCTGACTCCATACGGTGGTGTGTGACCAACCAGGAGATGGATACGTCAAGCTAAAGTTTTATGTCAGGATACATGTCAGGTTTACATGCGACATACGACAACTTCGAAGCTTTGATACAAGATTACTTCAACATTTGAAAATTTTAAGTAGTTTAATAGTAGCTTAAAATAAACATACAAAGCCAAAACTTTTTCTGCTTAAGGCGTCCAGACTGGGAAAAACGTTACTTTGTTCGTGGTTTTATTAAGGACACTTTGTCAACAAGTCGATCAACGTAAATCTGAATTTATCAGCATTTGAAACTTAATGTTTGCTGGAATAAAAGGTTCAAACTCGAATATTTGAGGAGATATTATGGGAAAGGATCATGTACCGTCAGTCAGAACAAACAACCCATACAGGAACAAATGATGTTACGCCACTGAATAATCACGTGGTTGTATCCAACGCTTGTAGTGAACGTCCTGTGCTACAATAGTGACTACTATGTATTGTGTAGTTTACGAGATTGACGTCTTTCTTCCAGGGCATATCACCTGGATTAATATTGTGCAGATGCACAAACAAATTCTGTCAGGAAGGTTTTGTTGTTGACTTATGTCTCAGCCTAATACATTTTCTGTCGGCATAATAACCCATAGGCAAATGTATTTTTTGTATTCATGGCCGACATTAAATGAACATTTTTACCTTGGCTATTGTTTTGTTTTGTTACCTATGTCTCCAACCCATATCCTACAGAGCCATCAGATATATTCCCTTTTCAGTATCATTGGAAACCGGCACTTTTTTTAACGTTGAAATGTCAATGCGCCACATTAGCAATAGCTTGAAAACTATAAAGTGGCAGCAAAAACAGACATGATATTAAAATTTGTTATTTCGATTTTTTTTTTTCATCTTAGAAAAATCAGGTAATATTATTTGAATACCATTTTATAATGAACAAAGGTCTATCTGCGTTCAAAAAATCGTGTTTGGCACTTGATCTGCTTTTTTAATTTAAAAAAGTGTGCCTCTATATATTACTTTTTTTTCTTTTTAAGTACCCATATTATGTCTTTAATGGTTGTTATTTTAATACCAACCTGAATTCGGTATTGATAGGACTGACAAGATGCTTTATTCCGGCGATAATGACAGTGATAATCATTAGCAATTAGAACTGAAATTTAATGCGTAATCCCGCGTCTACTGTCAGACTAATAATGTACAAGGTTTTGTTGATCCTCCTGACGTTAACACATTTAGGGCATCAATATAAGGTGAGTTACCATTTCAACACGATGAATCCGTGAGCAATAAGAAACCAAATGGCTCACTATGAATTCTATATTTATAAGTAGGGAACTCCAACTCATCTTCCTGTGACGTTTTAGCCGCCAAAAGAAATAAACTAAAGCAAAAAATGTCAAGGGTGTTGTCCACAAAATCCTGAACCCTCAACTCCAGATGTTGAAAGACTGTTCCAACGTGGATACGTGGACGTTCAAAGCCCGAATACCATCCAAAACCGTGCGGACGATCCACCGCCATTTGCTTACCTACGGGCACAAATGACAACAGGATGGTAAACAGGACTATTATTCAATAAATAATTTTTTGTGTCTTTTAGAAAGTGAAGTTTAACAGTATTTTCGTTATTTTGGGATAACGCTTTCTTAGTTTGAAAATATTCTAGTTCAGAAAATTTTGCAGGTTGAAACCCGTCCGGGAATCGAACCCACGACCCTCAGAGTATGGCACC
>JARFOD010011338.1:0-11371 GCA_031763545.1 Mopalia muscosa
AACAGTATGAGTCCTATTGGAGGCGTGAGTAGTCCGTATAAATGTGTGTTCTACCACCCATAAACATTTGTTCCCCATGTCTACTGTTCGGCTCAAATACACATTCCCAACGATCATGTAATTGATCTGTGGACCTTTCGCTAATTGGTTTGTTGTAATAGTCAGCAGGTAGTCAGTCGAGGTGAGATATCTGGTCAATCCCTTCCGCCCTTTGATATGCATAATCGTTGAAGCACGCAATCTACAATTTAAATCTAAAATTCTAAAATACTACATTTTTTTTGTCAAACTTTTTGCATTATCAAGATTATGAAAAGAAGATTTCAGACAGGCAAAAAAAAAAAAGTCAAAATTTTACCCCTGAATAGCGGTAGAGTCCTTAAAATAGTAAAGATATTTTACATGTAGAGAAAGTATTGTATGGCTAGATGTATTACACGACCAGCCTCTGAGGAGGTTTGGTATCAGGACACAGATTCCGTCCGTGTATACAACCTGCGGGGATTCTGGTATTAATTGAGAGTTCAGTTCATTGCATCTCACCTTGCTTCAGCAAATTTCCACTTATATGGTACAATTGCCTCAGATATCCAGTGAAGCAATATCGAATGAAAGAGGGCTCACTGAGTTGCCTAAAACTGGTGTCTATGGTTAGGACAAAGGCAACGAGTAGCAATGGTAAAAAGGTGAAGAACAAAACCTCCCAATCAAACATTCTTATTCCAATGTCTAGCATAGTCCTCTGAATTGGTGGCATACGATTCAAGCCAACGCGGGATGGGTAAAAGTTGAACGGGTAACTCAAATCAAAATGATCTGTCCGATCCTTCTGATCGATGTAAACCGAGGCTTTCAAGTCCACTTCTTGCAATTATGTAAACGTGTACATGCAAATTTCATTTTATAAATACACAAATGTGAACAAATATGAACAAAACTCCAAGTAAACTGTTATTCTTAAGAATGTGTTGTCTTCTTCCTTGGGTGATTATTCCACAATTGTAGATCGCATGTAAGTTTAGCAACCAAACTTATCGGCATTTTGGGTGGGCTAGACGTATAAACTTCTAGTTACACAAGCGCCATAGACGTGTATCTCAATTAATATACATACCATTGCAATGTAATGTGCAACCTTTAATCAAATTAGATAAAAGGCGCATCTTTTATCCTAATTCAAAAAAGTATACCAATTATGATCCGACTGGGAACTCTATCAATACTTATATTGCATTTGAAGTTAAGAAAAGCCTATAAAGTGCATACATTGCTGACAATATATTTCCATATTGTAAATAACTAAATGCGATAAAAATAATTTCTGGCAGCTCCAATATAAGCAAAGAGTAAGTTCCAAACCTGTTTATAGAGTATCCCAAGAATTCCAGACGTTGTTCCATTCACAGAACTGCCCCAGTTTTCACGAGAACAGTCTATGTACTGAAACCTAAACCAACGCAACTAAGCTTGTTTATAACTTTTTTTGGTAACAAACAAACAAACAGAATATCAAAATAAGAAAAAAACAAGCTGAGTAACTAGCAAGTCCTCGTCTAAAGGCTAATTTTTACCAATTTTGTTCATTACCCTAGCTTAATCACAATTTCAAACTTAATTTTCAGAACAGTCTTTTTTCAAATGGTGCTTTATTTCAGTACAGCGGCTTACAAAATAATAAACAATTCATGCTGTTTATATATTTATGTTTATTCAAACCATCTTCAGGAGTAAATAAACTGAAGTATATAGTTGAAATGAATAGTCATTATCTTTTTGAGCTGTCACCATACTGTGTGACAATTTTGTCGGTGGATTGATTGATATATAAGTGTTTTACGCCACATTCAGGGGTATTTCAGCTCTCTGTGGCGTGAACATATTCTCTAATTATATATTTTGTGTATTTGCAACCAGTAGCACCGTTGGCCGTGAATATCAAAAGGGAAATAATGGAACCGAATAGGACATACAAAGTGTAAAACAAATTGAAATATGTCAACATAAATAAATGGGCTTCAGAAGAGAAGATGAAGTCTCCCTTCAGCTTCAGTAGGACGACTAATGAATATGTAGGGAAGCAACCTGCTGCAACCAAATTACTGCACCTGCCAACCTATATTCAGTCTTCAGTCTTCAATCCATCAGTGTAGATGGAGATATGGTTCGCGTAACCAACTTTTATCTCACCAAATCTCAGCTAAATAAGAAACGGACATCTTCCCGACTTCCTTTGATCTCTAAAATCTTTATCAAAGACTCTTCCACGGTGACATTCGGAACGCCATAACCTCCGTAGCCGTAGACCCTGATGGTGGATCGGTTC
The DNA here is from genome assembly GCA_031763545.1 of Mopalia muscosa. Taxonomy (NCBI): domain Eukaryota; kingdom Metazoa; phylum Mollusca; class Polyplacophora; order Chitonida; family Mopaliidae; genus Mopalia; species Mopalia muscosa. The sequence goes on from JARFOD010011338.1 coordinate 2,324, forward strand.
CAGGTTTGTAATGTATCTATCACTTTCCGAGCCGTAGACTATGCAGACATAGTCCAGTTTGAGGCGAAGCAGAGATCTATTTATATTTAATAGAACAGAGCGGTCAGCACACCAGTCGGTGCTCGACAAGAACTTAATAATGTCGAGAGCCATTGTACATTAAGCTTTAAGAGCATCAATGTGGGGGATAAACGAAAGCTTACTCTCAAATATCAGCACCAGTCACTTGGTCTCTTTAACAATCATTTTGCTTTTGTTGCAGAAATGCATCCAGCCAGTCCTTGCAATAGAAAATTTAAACCAGTTTTCCGTAGCCCATCTCAATTTTATTAATATTTTAAGCTCTGTGTCAAATTAGAAGGTCATCTACATACAGAGAGCACTTTACACCCTGGTTAAGAACTGCTAAGGTATTCGCCTTTATACTAAATAGTGCAGGTCATAATATACTGCCCTGTGGTACTCCCATCTCATACTCATGAGAGTCACAAAGAGTGGAGCCCACTTTAACTTTAAATTGTCTTTAAGATTAAAACTGTGTTATAAATATAGGCAGACGGCCTCTCAGTCTTATTTCTGAGTGGTCCGTTAAATTCAAATCCGACTTGTGCCCAACGCCTTCTTCAGATAGAAGTACACTGATACAACGTGTTCATTTTCTGCAAAAAAAATTCTAACAAATGTCTCGAAACGTACCAGGTGGTCCAGCGTTGATCGGCCTTGACTGAAACCGCATTGGATACTTGTGAGTAGGTTCAGGTCCACGAAGACCCAGAGAAAGCGGTCTTTACTTAGCCGATCGATATTGTCACAGACATAGGTAGTAAGAGCTTTGGGACTATAATCATTTGGATCAGCGTGACCTTTACCAGATTTAGGAACCGGCATTATAAGTGCCTCCTTCCAGGACTGAGGTAATATACCCGACGTCAATATCTTATTATATAGTTCCAATGGCAGCTTAAGAGCTAAAGGTGGAACATGATTAAAAAATTTACAATATACAGCATGAGGGTCATATGCTGAGTCATTGGCCATTTAAAGTGCAGATATTAGTTCCTCCAGGTTAAATGATTTGTTACATCCCTCGAGGGTTTTAGAGGCATATTCTGTACCTTAGTTTTGTTGGTTTTACCATTAAGCATATCTGAATCATGATCCATCCTAACGCATTGTTGTTTAGATGTGACACGGGACACACTTGCATCTATTGAATTTGAACTAATTTGTTGTGGCATCCAGTAGCAGTTAAAGTAAACAAACACGATTCTGTAGATTTGACTAATATATTTAAGGAATAGTATCTGCAGTGAAACGTTTCCCGATAAATATAGAAGTTGGCTTGTAAACTTATGCCATGACATAATGTATTTCAGAATTGGGTGAAATGCAAATAAACGTATTAATGGATGATAGCTGTAGTACAAGTTTAAAGTGGTTCGGTGGATTTGTTTTCAAATTGTCAGCCTCTCAGTCTTATTTCTGAGAGGCCCGTTAAATCCAACGTTTCCGACTTGTGCCCAACGCCTTCTTCAGATCGAAGTAGACCGACACAACGTGTTCATTTTGGGCAAAACCCTTTCTAGTGAATGTCTCGAAACGGATCAGGTGGTCCAAAGTTGACGGGCCTTGTCCGAAACCGCACTAGGCTGGTTGGTTGAAGCGCTATTAAATTTAACCCTCTAAAAGAATGCTATCGGTTGATTCGATCAGTGTGTTAAATCCTTCTCAAATACATTGCAGTTAAGGTCTTGCTGGACACTTGGTCTTAAAATGATCCCTTTTTTATAGCTTGGATGAAAAGTAAGGCACTCCAACTATAAGTTATTGAAAAATATTCGAAATTCTTATTACAAACAATAAAATTGGAGCCTATAAGTAGGTGTTCCCTTCATCATATGTTCAAGTCGCATAACTTCAATTGCCTCTTACTTGCACTTGAGTTTTAAACAGTGTTCCATGGCGTATTTCTACAAAACTGTACATGTTAGAAACTTACTAGAATTTCCACTGACAATGTTAACATAATAAAGTATGGTGACTACTGATGATGGTTTAATAATAAACCGAAATATGAATTTTTCGTCCTTCTTTGGAGTAGTCACCTTACTCTATTAGAAACTTACAATTTGTACCTTTGTGAAGAGCACAATGCGATCCCTTAAACTATGCCTCATTTTATAGAACTTCCTCTTTGACTTTTTAAAATATTTTCTTGAAAGGCGGGATAGATATAAAAACAATCCACTGGGATCGTTCTTATCAAAATTTCAACTGATTTATTAAGTCTTACCGGTATTGCAGTTCGAGAAATAAACCATAAAAATGCAGGCTATTTTGTCTGTTGACATTTACCTATTTTGCAATGTTTGTAGAAAAAAAAAATAATAGATTTCCACCACATTCACATAATACAAAATAATAATTATAATAGTTATCCTGAGTATTCAAGCATTCAAAAATATACACATATGTATGGTACAGATAAAATTCTGAAAATCCACCAAAGGGTCCAACAAGACCGTAAGACGTTGGTATACGTGACGAAAAAAAAAAAATGACCATATATTTTTATTCTCGTCACCGTTCCCTAAATTCAAATGTCCGTTGCATATAGGGCCTACACTCAACCCAAAAGCACTCAAATAGCTAATGCTACACGCCTTCACTGAATTTATGGGATATGCAATGTGTTTACACTTTCCCTGTAAAGTTCGGAACTGTATTTCTGTGAGTATTGCTTTTTGTGCTTTTTGATGTGTATCTGTGGGCTGTCAGGTTTATAAACTCTACAGGTATTAGCTCCTGGAAGTGTCAATGCAGTCTTGGCGATACAGCTATATCATGTCAGCAATGGCAGTACAGGAAAAGGGAAACACCCAAGTCACGTGCTGCATTCCAGTCTGTTGACTGGGTGGATATGTCAACATGACCGAATGTCAAAGTTATAGAATCGCTTCAGATTCGGCACGATTAGGTGGATAATACCGCCAATATACAACGGAATAAGGTAAGATTTGCCTAGCATACTCTATTCAACACAGCCGATTGATTATAGTTGTTTTTCCTGCTTCATGTTTTTTCGAGTAAATCGGACCCATGCTGGAGTCTTTGAATAATATCATGGCTGACCCAATGGGTATTCAGTTACCAGCTTGTTCTGATTCCAAAATTATGCAATGGGAGCAAAAGTTTGATGATTCATTATTTTACTATGTAACACACAAATAACATCAATTCTATTTCAGATGTTCAAAATGAATGACGTTACAGAAAGAAATAAGATAATGAAATCGACGAAGTATAGGTTACGCCATTAGCTATATATGTAGGTGCCTTAATGCAAAATGTAGTTGGGTACAAACAACCAATAGTCCCAATATAATTCAACCGTATCAAAAGAAAATCAACAACAAACAAATAAACTGTACCTTATTCCCATCTATTGGAGTTCATCCAATAAGTCTATCACTAGTCCTGCCAGTTTTATTTGTCCGTTAGTAGTCGAATTTACGGTCATTGGAGGCCACTAAAAGTAAAAAAGAAAAAAAGAATACGAGAAAAACGTGTATGTAACATTAAAAAATAAGAGACTATGAAACTGCAAATCAATTATACAACGCACTTATTATGCTTAAATGTATATATGTAACGGTATATACACATTAACTTGCTGCTGTCACTTTGCACTTGATAACAATCTCTGAAATGAGATAGAAACGTAGTTGTTAAAAAGATGTTAATCATTTCTATCTTGCATGTACTTCAGACTGTTATGTGCCTGTTGAAGATTAAATATCCTTGTAATTAGATATGATTTTTTCCTATTTGCAGTAAACTACTTTACTAGAAACAGTAGTAGTTTAAATGATTATGGCACAGACCATACAGATAACACTTTATATTGAGTTTACCTTGTTGAGTAAAATATGAGGAAAGTATCTTGTTTAAAAAGCGAAGTTTAGGCACATATACATGCGTACATTGTAGAGATGTAGAATAATAGCGCCCAACAATGCATCCAGTTTGTGTGTGTCGTCAGATGTTACAGACAATCTTTAACTACGTCTACATAATAAGTAATGGTGCATTCATTTTCTATATTAGTATGGCAAACGTATGATAAACACTTGAGTTTATTGGAACCTAAGGTTAATTTAGGTTATCCATTATGATTGACCTTTCAAACCTTTACACTTCCAGATATTCGACTAGCCCTGTCAACTTAACTCTTTAAATGCAACCTTCAGTGTCGCCTTTTTCAGATTATTGTAGGTCATATTTCGAACACTGTTCACATTTAAACGTAGCAGTTTCATATCCAAACGAGTCACACATGCGAGTAATATGTGGAACTTGCGAATCAGATAACAGCTTGCTTGGGGCAGATACTTGCTCAATATCTGGTCGCTCAATCCACAAATGTAGGACGTCTGACACAGATCTGACTGCCAGGTTCTGTGTAATTTTAAATTCAACAACAGCGCATTCCTAGAATATACATATACAAAGGGACACCAAAGACCAAGCAGAAACAATAAAAAAAGTGATTTTAAAAAGTGATTCTTTCAAATATCATTCACTCCCGAAAAATCTTGTTACAATCATATCGATGAAATTCTGGTGGTAATAAAATTGGAACACAAAACAAATAACTATTCTGCAAGGTAATTTTCCAAAGCCCTTGTCAGAAAATGAGTTTGTATCCTCTGCTTTGAAAGCATGTTGTGTCCTCATATGTTTTCGAGCTAACGGGCATCCACGAATCTAATGTGTTGCGATGTATTTTAAGAGTTTTCTGTTGACATGTCAGTTTGTCATTAAAGACCACTGTTTCCGTCACTCAGTCGGCTTGCATGTCTAATGAGGCTAAACAAAATATGTATGACGTACATCACCAGTAGTAGATACAGAAATATAGATACTCAAGATTACAGGATATTTATTTTGTAGATTGCAATCAATGCATGACAATAGCATCAACGTAACACTGATATAACTATATATTTGAAGACGATATTCAGTAAATGTGTTCAAGTTTTAATACTGCAGATTGTCACACTTAACCTTTCCATAAGGACGATTTAATACATGTTAAGGTAATGACATCGTGACAATGGTCCTCATAATACTGCTTGACTTATGTTTCGAGATAATTTCCCGATGATGGCATGTTACTATTCATATCAAGACAAAAGGTGATGACGTTCATTTCTATGTTCCAATATCCACCTGTCGACCATCAGGTATATGAGCGAGTCACATCTTGTGGCTCCGGAAATGGCGGGGACTGCTTTCTTCACGATTTTTTTTCCGTAATAAGGCCAGGTGCAGTGTGCAACAAACTACCTTCAAAAAAACTTGATTGTTTCTTTGCTTTATCGTACTGGAGATAATTGCACTTATACACCGATGAATCATACATTTCATACGGCTCCTTATATGATATGTATGATTTCATATACTCGGTTAAAACCGAGAATAAACGTCGGAAAAACCACCACCACGATTGCCTGAGCTACATCATGTGACTCACGGACTCAATCCTGTGCACGGTAAGTAGGGTTATTCATCACAGACGCTTCCACTTAGCCACTGCCTCCAATACTCATGAAATAAAATATGAAATCATATGTGTCTTATTGTCGCCATTTTATCTGTATGGCTAAGTGTAGAGGTTAAAATGCATACTGCAACATAGGCGTGTCAAGCTAGATTCTTAATGACACTGGGCTTGCTTTGTAATATTTTTGTACATTAGTTGATCAAATATTTGGGATTTGTTGCTTGGATATAATAGATCTATTCACAAATGCAGACGAGTTTAAACCAAAAACAGCTTATATGTCCAATAGTGAGTAACATCGCTACTGATATATCCATTAAAAGTAATGCAAATTGATCATTTCATTTGCTAAATATACGAAACAATGGACAAAGGCCACCATTTGGTTGTTTTATTATCTTTAGATATTTATCGGTTGCTTATATGCTGTGGTTAATACGGTATTGAAACCGCTGTGGTATTAGTGTTTGTACAGTAGGAACAAGGTATTTTTTAAAATAAGATCCCATGTGTCTTTTGGTACAATTTGACATTTATCTTTTGTTTTTAATATCAATTTATATTTTGCTGGCAACGACATGTTTGTTTTTGTAAAATTATTTACCTGTAAATGAAGAGAACGAATGTACAACTTGGCATACTGTTTAATAAAGGTGGTTACAGTCAACACTACATATATTACTTATATATATAGTGTTGAATTTTTTTTTCCATTTAGCTGTTGTTTTTACTAACAATTTATATTTTGCTGGCAAATACATGTTTGTTTTTGTAAAATTATTTACCTGTAAATGAAGATAACGAATGTACAACTCGGCATACTGTTAAATCAAGGTGGTTACATTCAACAAAAAACTCATATACGGTAGCATTTCCTCGTTTTCTGCAACTAAACCAGAAACGAAGAGTACAGTTATATCTGATCAGCCGTTATGTATAATAGATACATTACTAATTTTAATAATGTTATTGAGCCGAATGGCGGTATTCAGCACAGCCTCAATACACCCAGACTCACACTTTGCGTTTAATGGTAACAATGTCATTAAAAAATCCGTCCGCAAATAGTTATGACATATTTGTGAAAACTCAGAAAGATAATAGTCACCTATTAATATAATCGTTTTCACAGAAACAATGATACATTCAAACAATAACTTACATGTATGCTTTTCATTTAAAAATAAGCAGCGAGCCCATTATGCTTTTAAAGTGCAATTATAAAACTAATTAGTTCAATTAATTTAAACCCACCTTTTCCATAATCTTGTATAAAGAACCCTCTTTTTGTTTTATCAGGTTTCAATTGCCAAAGAAACACAAGAACAGCTTCTCAATATTTTTCACAAATTCAAAATTTTGAAACGGGCAGAAACATAAATGGTTACATTTGCTATTAATTAAAGTCTTCAAAACGGTAATTCTTCCTAACGGAGTTAGCATTCGCTTTGACTTGTTTTAATTGCTTTGCAACTTCATATCAGACTGGTTCATAGTTAATATTCATCACTGTGTTTTAAGTCGTTGGAGAAAATGACATATGTGAAATTGGATTGATGCCAATCGACTTTCTAGCGATGAGTGAAGCTCTCTTTACACAATCTAAACACTTTTTGTTTTTGAGGTTTTATCTTTAACGCTGATAATGAAAGATAAAAGCTTAGTACATCCATGGAATCCCACAGTGATGAGCCGTCCGCTAAAAGAGTTGTATAGTCTGCAAATTGACTTATATTTTTCACCTTATTCATATCCAACTATTTGTTTTACCCGTTGTAGATGTATTTATACTGTTTTACTTAGCACTGGAGGAAGACTAACTTTACAACTTTCTTAACATTAACGCTTTATAATTTATGGTTGTATACAAGCGCCAATTATCGCTAGAATACACCGCCGTCATATAAGTGAATACCGTAGAACAAGGCGTAAAACACCAATCAATCAATCAAGTCGAAGGCTTCCTCAAATCGATAAATTGAACCTAGGCATGTTGTTGTCGAGTATGATTTCCTGTATAAACTGTCTTACATGCCTTACATTTCGATACACATCGACCATTAAAAAAAGTTTGATGACAGCATCACGAGCAATGTTGCCAAACAAGTCCCCTAAAAATGTAACAGTGTTATATTATAATCAATAATTCATATGAGAATAATGATAATACAGGTGACAAAATAAAGTTACACATAATATATTAAGCACGAGTTATTGTCTGAGTATAGATCCGATGCTGACAATCGTTTGCAATAAATGCAGAAAGAAGAAGAACTAGTTCCTTTTTTATGGAGATTTCAAATGAGTTTTCAATTTCAATATACATAATGTTCCTCTTAAGTCTATATGCTTTCTAAACTGGTGGCCTTGCGACCGTATGAGGAATGCCAAAGTGTAAATAAACCGAAACGTTGTTGCTGTATAGTCGACCATTTATTTAGCTGACAACGGCGGCTGCCCAATAGACCCCGATGCCTATACAGTATATAAAGATTCAAGTTTGTTTGTTTATCGTTTAACAAATTTTATAGATTGTTTATTGCAGGATAAGCCGAATAGGCTTCTCTCCCAAAACATCAACGGCAGCATCAATAAAGATAAACAAGTGGTAATAAAAGGGATATACATAAGCATATCTAACAAATATCTGGTAGTACGCATCTTATTTCTAGTGCAGTTGAAATACATTTACATAAAGATTTTAATGACTTAAGGTTCTGCGAATCAATTAACTTATTGAATTTAGACCAGGATGTCAAAGACAAATGACAATTCCTGAAATACTGATGACGTTGTTGATTGTTGGCTGTACAACATCGTACAAAGTGATACTCGTCTTGCACTGGCCCGGCTAGACCTATTTTACAGGGTCAGAGGTTTTTAGCTATGTTTAAATAGCGGCCTTTCTCAACAAATAAACCGTGATAACCGCACCTGAACTTACACAAACATTAAAAAATTCCCAGCTTACACTAGTATATAAACAATATATATCAAGTCTGCACAAAAGCAACACCTGTACATAAAATGAAAATAGATATCAAATCCAGTGGAATTCAAAATGTTTGCTTTTAACGTTTGGATAAAAGAATCTTTAACAGTTCGTTTAAACTTAATATGAGATATATATATAATGAATGTTCATTAAAAGTGACCTGGCTTCTCTATACCAATTATACACTGATATCAAATTTATTCTTTTTGTTAGAACTCGAAACTGCAGTGATTTCAATTTCGCATCAAACATAGAATTATAACAACAAATAAACTTATATTTAAAATGAACACCACGGGTAAGGAAGACTGTCCGTTTTGTCGTTTTGAAGTTGAGGATATAAATCGCCTATTTTGTAAATGCCCTGAATTTAACTATTTGTGGCAAACGGTTTCTCAACCAGTATATGTTTAACTTCTTTGAGAGGCATTTAGAAGCAGGGATAGTAACAAAACAAGGTATTTTATGGATATACAACTTCTGATTT
>JARFOD010011349.1:0-11371 GCA_031763545.1 Mopalia muscosa
CCCATAACTTTTAAACAAAAACTTTGAAGAAGCTTATACTTTGCATAAATGTTCCTTATGACTAGGGGGTGTGTCATGACCTATATCCAAGGACATTGAGTCAAGGTCAAGGTCACCATCTCCATTATACTAAAACCTTGTCCTGGCCAAAACCAACAACTTGCAGCGGGCATATCTTGCACCCTTTGAGTGGTGCCCTATTTTTAATATAGGAAAGTTTTCTCCAGTTTTTAGGTTATTCTGCAAAGCAAAATTATCTCCACTTAAATTCAGATTTTAACTCTTAACTTTAAAGTTTTTGTTAATACCATAGATGTAGTTGTATTTCACTATTAAAGTTTCAAAAATAATGTTGCGGAGATTGCATTTTGCACCAATATGGTCTTAAACACCGTAATTTTTACTTATTGACTCTTTGAAGGAAAAAACATCAAATATAAGTAGCCCACGACCATGGCTTAGTGGTTAGTCAGTGCGTTTTTTAAAGCTATCGCCGGGGTGTTTTTTACCATTTTTCTTCTCGGTTTTTCACAGTACATGTAATAGGACAAGGAGCAATATGAAGTCGATATCTGGCGTCATTAATAGAGAAATACCCTTGAGTACGTTGTTAAACCCCAATCAAACAAACAAACAAATAAACATAAGTAAGATATGGTGAATGACTAGGATTATGACCATATTAAAAAAAAAAAAAGCCTATAGTGTTGACCTGTTACATGCACATTGTAGCTCTACTCAGCTTGTTAGTTTTATTTTAAGGAGTGGATACATGTACATATACAAGTGTTGACAATTGATGTAAACTTACATTCCAACCCATTATGAGACAGGGATGGACACCTTTTTTTTGTTTTAGAAGAGGCCCTTTTTTGAATGAATAAAGGAGAGATCATTGACAATTCAACATATACCGCCGGGTATGTAAACACCCCAGTATTCATTAGTAGTGTTGACTGACATGGACAGAATTCATGCAATGATAATTTTTCGCTTTATACCAAGTGAGAAGATTTCAAACTGAACAGTTCTAACATGAGGTGTACATACATGTAATAAATAAAATCTAAGTTAACACAGGCTACTGTGTAATGTTAATAATGATGGAAGAATTTACATAGAAAGTTTTAAAACTTGGCTAACGGAGAGTTGGAAAATCTCGTAGTGATTTCAGAGCTGAGGGGCAACATAAGCCTACATGTATTTGTTTACAAGTGATGTATTTGTATTATGTCAAAGTGGCACCGGCTTGTCTTTGTTTGTTGGCAGTATAGATTGTGGAAGGTAAAATGTAGTAACTGCTTTCTCCACCCCTAGGGCTGGCCGCCATCAAAAGTCATGTGAGCCAAATAACCCTTAGTACATGAATGTATTAAACACCATATCAAACAAACAAACAACTGAGCTACATGTATACTAGTCTTGCATTGGTGTGAGTTGGGTGTGTTTTCATGTACGTGTCTACTGACTGGTATGGTTGGCTTGTACATGTATCTGTTGTACACATTCACTGTCTCTTTTCATGTGACAACGGGCAGTTGGAGGGAGCTTCATGTTGCCCTGGTGCTCTCAGAGCTAAAGGGGAACAGGAAGTCGATCTGTTTGTGGTGTCTGTATTGTGTCCTATTGTTGTCGTCCTGTATTTGTCCAGTTTGTTTGTTGCCAGTGGTGTCTAAAGTAGTTTTCTTCACCCATTGGGCTGACACACCGTCATATAAGTGAAATACCCTTGAGTACGACGTTAAACCCCAATCAAACAAACAAACAAATCTTTGATTTAGATGAACCTTTGCATTATGTATTGGTACTAACATTAGCTCCAGCTGGCAGATCAAAGTGAGTAGCCGTATGTCATATTTACTATGTATAAATATTGGTTATTTTTTAGCATCAAGGCATATACATCTCACTACAACAATGTGTTAGATCCCTTGGAGATTGATGCCTCTACTCCAGCTGAAAACTGGGCCAATGGATCACTTGTGCTGGATTCCTATGACTTTATAATTAACATCAATCTTATACATATATCACCCTGGGCAGCTACTCAAGTTAGTATTCTATATCATTAGCTATTTTATAGAAATAATCTATGTATCACCCTGGGCAGCTACTCAAGTTAGTATGAACTATATATCATTGACCATTTTATAGAAATAATATGTGTATCACCCTGGGCTGCCACTCAAGTTAGTATGAATTCTATATCATTGACTATTTTAGTTAGTATGAATTCTATGTCATTGACTGTTTTATAGAAATATTATGTGTATCACCTGGGCAGCTACTCAAGTTAGTAGGAATTCCCAATCGTTGACTATATTATAGAAATAATAAGCTAGTATGAACTATATATCATTGACCATTTTATAGAAATAATGAGTGTATCACCCTGGGCTGCCACTCAAGTTAGTATGAATTCTATATCATTGACTATTTTATAGAAATAATATGAGTACCGCCCTGGGCAGATACTCAAGTTAGTATTAACTCTATATCATTGACTATTTTATAGAAAGAATATATGTATCAACCTGGGCAGATACTCAAGTTAGTATTAACTCTATATCATTGACCATTTTATAGAAAGAATATATGTATCACCCTGGGCAGCTACTCAAGTTAGTATTAATTCTACATCAATGACTGTTTTATAGAAATAATATGAGTACCGCCCTGGGCAGATACTCAAGTTAGTATTTACTCTATATCATTGACTATTTTATAGAAATAATCTCATTCTGTGAACACAGTGGGCCGCTTTTCAAGTTAGTCTGATTTCTATATCATTGACTATTTTATAGAAATATTCTCATTCTGTGAAAACAGTGGGCAGTTTCTCAAGTTATTCTGTATTTTATATCATTGATTATTTTATAGAAATATTCTGTGTATCATTCTGGACAGCTACTTAATTAAGTTAGTATTCTATGCCATTGACTTTTCAATAGAAATAGTCGATGTATCAGTGTGGACAGCTTATCAAGATTAAATAGTATGCATACAGGAACGCTATCATTGACTATTTATCAAAACTGCATGTACAGGTAGAATCTGTTCAAATTAAGAAAATGATACTGTAAATATTCACTATCGAAAATAAAAACTAAATTATTTCATTCACTATTTTATTTGAATAATATGTCACAATGAACAGCTTCTCAAGTTAATGTGCATACCATAACTCTATATCATGGTCTATTTAATGAGCCTGCATCAATGTTCTGTATATCAGACTACTCTGACAACACTTTAATGAAGACTTACTGCTCTCATGTTGGGGTCCCCCAGTCAACCTGTCGAATCACATGAGGTTGATCCCTCAATTGCACGGGTTGGAGGGAGCTTCACATTGCCCTGGTGCTCTCAGAGCTAAAGGGGAACTGGAAGCCGATCTGTTTGTGGTGTCTGTATTGCATCCTGTATTTGTCCCGTCCTGTCTTTGTTTGTTGCCAGTGGTGTCAAGGGTGGTTTCCTTCACCCATTTGGCTGGCACGTCGTCATATGTCTGTGTAGCAAGATATGGGATAGAGCTGAGTCACCTCTCAGCATATATGTGAAAGGTCTGCTGTCCGGAGTTGTCTGGACCAATTCTGAGGGTGGTGGATTCAACTCTATGTCCCCGGAAAACAAACTTACAGGTAAATTTTTTGGTTGGTGCTGTCGACTGTTCCTGGAACAAATTACTACTCTACCTAGTCATTTTTGATTAATTTAAAACATTATAACTGTTAATCTTTTTTTTTTTTTTTTATAAAATTACTACATTGATTTTAAAACACACCTTCTCTTCTGTTTCCCAGGGACTATTTAAAGGGGCTGGTCTGTTGCTGAAACCTCAAGCCCTTTTATTTACTTATGGAGTAAGTGCTTGGCTTTTAAGCCATTTTCATGCTTATCATTTTCTAGTCCAACAATCATGAATGCTGGTGTCTCGTGCACAAAACAAAAACAGTAAAATATTCATTTTTATGGTTTTCTTATTACACATGTGAGGATGGATTGGTATTTAACATTGTAATCAAATGTATTTCTCTTCCATGGTGAGTGTAGTTCAACAGTAAAGGGAGACTCCTATACAGCTATAAAAGTTACTGTTAAACCCAAATCAAACAAAAATATCAGTTTGATTGGCACAAAAACAATATTCCTTTCATCAAAAATCTTCTTCATTGGTTTCTTAAACAAAAACTGTTAAGTAATTGATTTAAAATTTGGGCCAAATTTCATGTTAGTCAGTATTTAATGCTTCTTTACATTACAAAAGGAAAACTGACCTGTAATGGTCAGTTTTTTCTAAATCAAAATGACTAAAACTTTTCTAAAAAATAACAAAAGGCTTGAAACACAATTTGATCTGTAAGTTCCTACATGTATAAGAAAATTGCAGACCTTACGAAAAATCCACTTTAAAGGGCCATTAATTTGCAAAATATTAACAAATCTGAAAGTGACAAACTGATGAAACAGCAAAAAGAGACATAAGATGATAAAACATTTCTACTTTGATAATTTGTGTAATATTTTGTCTTATTTCTTAGCCATATGCAGTCAACGGTGTGTTGAGTCCATCCAGTAATGTGCAGTTTGACCAGTCATTAAAGGGTCGCAATCCTGAATGGGGTATCCGAGATGTGGAAGATTTGAAGACTTTGGCTGTACAAAATGGACTACAGTTTGAACAGATGGTATGTAGAGAAAAACATATCAAGTCTTACAGCTTATAGAGATATCATGTCACATCTTTGTTTGTCGGCAGTAGCTCAGAGAGGTTTCCTTCACTAATTGGGTCGACACCCCATCCTTTTTAAGGAAAATAACCTTGAGTTCTGCACAAAAACAGCCAATTAAGTACCATGGAATCAAATTATTTTAGCTTTAGTCTAATGGAAATATTCTCACTTAATAACCCAGATTTAGCTGGCTTCTGAAGAGAACCTAGTAACTGTGTGGTGTAAAGATTCAACACACAAGAAAAGTAACTTGATATGAGAGATTCTATTCATATTTCGCCTTTATTATAACTTCTTTTGTTTAAACCACCCAACTCATCAGCTAGATGCAGTGTATACTCAGCACTTGGGTTACTCTTGGTCAAGCAAAGTTACTTGACCAGGGTTGAAATCAATCTTTTCAGATGAGCATCTGTCTGAACCTTCCAGATACTGAGTTTGTTGCATTAGGTTTCTTCTTTGTTGATTTATTATATAAATTTTGGGACTTTTTTCTGTGATTAAGGTGCCCCTGTATGTTCTTCCTTTTTTCATGTAGATTGACAGACCAGCCAATAATAAGGTCCTAGTGTTCAAGAAGGTTGATAAATGACAGCGTTAGACTGGCATAGGGGATTATATACATAGGACAGAGAAAAACGTCCTACAAAGTACCTTTTTCACAAAGAATAATGCATAACCTACATGTACAAGAATGAATGACCGAAAGAAGAAAATGTGAAGTTAGAAGAGGATGGCATATTGCTGAAGACAATTTGAGCACCAGAAGTATTGCTGTAGTGAATGATGAACACTTATGGATTGGTGTATTCACCGTACTGCTAAATAAAGATTGGTGAAAGAAAAATATCAGAGAAGACTTATTTCTGAAAAAAAGGCTGAGCAGTAATATTGCTGTAGTAACTGGTGACACAAGTAACTAGTAATAAATTCTCCAAACCCCAGGGGCCGGTTGCTCAAAGCGCTGCCTATTAAATATGGTACTGGTATTGCTTTAATCCATTATTAAATCATGAATGTCTTTAACCCATTGTTAAAAAACAAGATAATGGATTAATCACCGTGTTATGCATCTAAATCTCCACTAAAAATAACACTAATTTCATAAAGCTGTTGTTGGTTTACTTCCAGCTGTCAAATGGCAGACGGCAAAATCCTGAATAGAAACCAAAATGTTCGCACTGAAGAAAAAAATGCATTGCAGAATTTACAAATATCCTTAATCACCTCAAATTTCATCTATGACCAATCCTAACAGCATAAATATTGATGCTTTTCAACTGGAAAATTTCTCATTTTGCCTCTCTGACTCAAATTCCAAGTCTTAAATAGCTTCCAAAATAGTAATTTTATGGATGAATCTGAGGTGATTTAGGGTATAGATATATTCCTAAACTTGCTGTTACAAATTCAATGAATTAGTTTGACAGCACCTAACTTATCAGAGATTGACAAGCTGGTCTGATTGATAAACTTTGCCGTCTAATTAAATGCTGGAATTGTAATATCTTCCATTCATTTTCATACTGACACAAACTTGCATTTACTATTTTTATTGATAGGCAGAATGAACAATACAATCATTTTGTGATCATACAGAATTATGCAACAATTCATTATTCCACATGTGAGAAAAGTTATTGATAATTTACTCATTGGGATTTAGTAAACTATACAAGAGTGATAGCTCCAGGAGACACCATATGTAAGCAGATTATACCATTGTGTCCATTTCGACATTTATCAAATATGCACATATATATTTTTTTAGTAAATGAAGAGAAATATTTAGGTGTTCCAAATTTTCTTTGCACACTTTTTTACATGTCAACATGAACATATGTTCTAACCAAAAGGAGGAGTTAATTGCAAGTCATCTTAATGACCCCATAAATGTCATGTTTTAATGCAGATTTATACAAATTCAATTTAGTTCAAAACAGTTTCAAGCAAACTGATCGTCAAATAAGAATGACATGGTAGAAACAATACCATAGCAGAGCTAATAACCAACAATAAGTCATTTTTTCATTGTTTGTTGCCTGTGAGTGGTTTCCTGTTCCAGACGAAAACTACAAAAAAAAATACATTTTTTGTCATTTTTGAAGAAGATGTAATGCTTTCGACATAACTTCTGGGTGAAATACTTCTCCACCAAGGGAAAATACAAATGTAGGATGGTGGTGGCAAGCCAAACTTTCATTCTGTACAAGAAAAATATATATTTAAGAAAGAATATTTGTACTAAGGTTTTGTTTACTGTTCCCTAATGACATGTTTAGAAGCCTTTCCAGGTGTCTACATTGGGGACCATAAAATAAAGTCACCTGATCAGCTAAGATGCAAAAAAGAAAACAGATCTTTTTGTACCATGCATCTTTCATTAACAATGAAATATAAACGATGCAGATTTGCTTACTATACTTTGAATACATGTTATACACCAAAGAAATTATATTGTTAAACTGTGCACTCATTTTATCCACATTCTACTTCTGAAGTACTCATTGAATAAAATCGGGAAATCCTCTCATGCAATTAATACACTTTTATACAGTTTTTATGTATTAATTAAAATACATAATTAATCATAAGCTATTCGTACACTCTGTGAAGAGATCTAAATCTCTAGTTACAGGTAACCCACGTACATCTTGATTATACGATCATCTTTGCTAGCCATGAGTTTTATTCAGAGCTACTCTGCATTACAACCTTTGGCGGATAGAGCACCAGTTGATACTGTCAAGCAATTGATTGGTTGTGTTTGAACTTCTACGCAACCAATCAGATGTTGTATTTAGAGAGGACTCTGCTTGTAAAAATGGAAGCGATAGTCAAAAATGAAAGTGGACTAAGTGTCATAAAAAATTATAGCTTCAGAGTTTTCAGTCAACTCAAGGAATGTATTGCATATGTACCCACCCCTACAGACACAAAATCTCATATATACTCCAATAGTGCTATACAAATTGTAAAAACTCGAGTGTAACAATCAACATATCTTATAGGCACTTTAATTCAAAACCTGGTCATTTTATCCATAGCAGTAATTCTATTTATATGCGATTTATCTGTCAATGTTTGAATGCAGAGTAGCTCGGAATGAACCTCTTAGCTGGAGAAGATGGATAAAGGTCATCCTAATTATGTTTATATGGTACAGACAATTTTATAACTGGAGTTTAGATGTTACTCTTTCAACTTCAACAGGTATTTTTAAAAAAGCACAGTTTAAAAGGGCGTGGCTCAACTAATTAAATTTGGTATATTGGGATAGGGCTCCAAAAACCCAGATTCTTACAGGTCTGCGTTCTATGTGGCACAAATACATCAAATAATCGTCCAATGAGCATACTGGGAACTAAATATATTAATCACAACAATTAACAATGTCACTTATTTATATGTAAGAAGTGCCAAAGACTGGGCATTAAATAGCTACAGTAGGTTTTTTAGTCGAAGCATATTAGCTGAGCTTCCAATAGTTGTTGATTGCCCTGGGGTTGTTGATTGGGTGAAGTGATTGGCTGTTGCTGTTGGTTGGGTGGTATTTGCCCCATGCCCTGCTGGTATTGGCCCTGTGGTGGTGGGGGTTGACCCGCTCCCATATACTGTTGGGGTGCAGGTGTATATACAGGCTGATTCTGTCCAGTAGGTAGAGCATTACTCATACCTGTAACAACAAAGGCTTGGATTACTCAGTGATTAAAATATACATTGTAACACGAGCATCCCAATCCCTGAACAAACAGGGATTCTGATCTAATGATATAGCAGACCCTATTAAAGCAAAGACCCAGAAAGATACAAGAAACCAGACCATTAACTTTAGTTTTTGTTTGTGTGTTTGATTGGTGTTAAACGTCATACTCAAGGGTATTTCACTTATATGACGACGAATTGTCCACTTCACACTGTACACTGCCTTAGTACAGTGGAAAACCGAGAGGAAACCTCGTAAAACTACCCCCGCGATTGCCGGAGCCACAACATGTGAGTTGCTCATATACCTGATGGTTGAAAGGCGTATTAACTTTAGAGCTGATTTGTGAATATTCCGGAATAAGTTTGTTTGTTTCATTGGTGTTTAACGTCGTACTCAAGGGTATTTCACTTTTATGATGACGGACTGTCCACTTCCCACTGCCTTATTACGGTGGAAAACTGGGAGGAAACCTCGTAAAAACCACCCCCGCGATTGCCAGAGCCACAACATGTGACTCACTCATATACCTGATGGTGGAAAGAAACTCGAACCCGTTAACAAAAAATCGAAGCATGTTCAGTTCAGGAAGCGCACTCCAATAGTTGAAGGAGACCATCCTCGACACCACTGGCAACAAGCAGAGACAATACGTGACAAGTATAGGACAATCACAAGACATATTACAAAAACATCACAAACAGATCATACTTCTCCTTTTAGCCCTGAGAGCACCAGGGCAACAGGGTTCCCACCAAGCCCTCTGCCCCTGGGCCGAGTTAGATCATGCTTAATGTACCGTCGTGACGAAACAATAAACTTAAGTGACGTAGCGTCTTAAAAAAATGGTTAAAAAAACAGCCGACACCTGATATTTTCTGCCACATTTGTATCAAACATACAATATACATTCGTTCTTCGGAGTAACACTACTCTTGTACTATGCTAAACTTATAAGTGGAAATCATGCATTTTGTATCAAACATGTTTTATTGTTATTAACGAACAGCACACCAAACTTTTAATTAAATTTCAAACTGAATATATATGTTTTGGATTAACAGTCGCGAGATTTATTACACCTTTAGCAGCGTAATACGTTTACAAATCGTTGAAAGTTAAGGACAAAGGTGCAAACTAAAGTCTTTAAATGATATATAAAGTATAGCATACGTCTTTGTTTTCTTATTTTATTTTGAAGGCAGCTTAGCGGATGTGGCATTATCAGATTTATATTTTTAATATATTCCGGTTGACAGGACTCAATGTTAACCTATATCTATTCGCCTGGATGCATAGCACTATTCATTCAGACAATGTAGAGCGTACGTTCTAGACCAATCCTTCATGGAGGCTCCGTTCTGTAAAGAAAACAAAAATGCTATATACATGTATAAGCTGATACCTACGAACGTATATAGAGACTAAAATCGTTTGGATTTCCATCCGTAATCCCACTCTAGTTATTCCAGACTACTGTCTTGTGAGTGCCTTTAATAAAATCTGTCTACATCGACCGCCTATAGACCAGGCTTCAGGAAAGAGCGGAGACATCTGTGAATCGATAGTCATTGATCGAGCGGAGAGTTTTTAGAGAGGAATCCGCGTTAATGCCGCCAGGTTGTGATCTGATCAACGCTTTGCGCAACAAACTCAGCTGTTAAGTTTCGCGTCCACGTAACAAAAACCAACAGCAGCGAAACTCCAGGGATGTGATTAGAGTTTGGAATGAACCTCACAAAATATCTGTTTTTGTCTCCTACAGCTCCTTGGCTTTTCTGATTAATTGATTCAGATAAAAGCCGGCCTTAACAGAGCCATTTCACGGCAGAAGTTTTCCATTCTAAAAGTGATAGATTTTAGCTGTTGATCTTGCAAGTCAGTGACTATCGTATGATAGTTCACCCAGAGAACATCACGGATGGGGTTCAAATTGCAAATGAACAAACAGCGGGAAAAACGTTTTAGTCCATTTGAAGTCACGGTTATAGGCACTTTAATAGGGTATTCCACCATCAGTTTTAATGGTTAAACCGCATTCTTTTTTGCACTTATCCGAAATAAAATGAACTTCTTTGAGGCCGGACAACCCCTTCGAGGGTCAAAATTGCCATTTTTTCTTTATTAGGTCATTCTGGTTTTTTGTGTGTCATTTAGTGAAAAAATTATATCAAAATACCAATAGAAAGATATTTAATTTAAGTTTTAAAAATTTTATAATTTTTTTTTTTCCAAGAATACATGTTGGAAATTCAACTGGATATGAAGTAAAGAAGACCTATTGCATCAACATCAACAACAACACGGTGGGCAAGTGTATTGGGCCCTTCACCACAACATTTAAGTTTACACACTTTTTAAAACCGCTCGGTTAGTGTTGGTGTTGTTGATATTTCAGACTTTTTTCCTTTTTATTTTGGGGATACGGCAGGCGGTGGCATATCATGAGTTAGATAGTTGGGAGGAGCTTCTTCCTGTGTCCGGGAGCTCCGTCCTGTGTCCGGGAGCTCCAGCTCCGTCCTGTGTCCGGCACCTCCCTCCTGCGTCCGGGAGCTCCGTCCTGCGTCCGGGAGGTCGGTCCTGTGTCCAGGAGCTCCATGGGCCCGGAAATAGGTAAAGGCATTTGTTGTGCTGTCTCTCTCTATAGTTTTACATAATTGTCATTTTTCAGAAGGATTTGTATTCGGCAAGCGTATTAGTTCTTACTACAAGTGTATTTTTCAAGTGAAACAAATTTCCAATAAATCTAAAATATTCAGAATTTACAAATTGCTTAGAAAAGAAATGTTACGCATATTTTGGTATTCGAAGTAAACATGTATGCACTTTGCAGTAAACTCTAGCCTTTAAAACATTGTCAAGGTGAAATTACCAAACATAGAAACACAATTAGTGGAACGGTCATTTTGGGACTTGGAGTCGTTGCAACGGC
>JARFOD010011360.1:0-11371 GCA_031763545.1 Mopalia muscosa
GGCCCCGTAAGGGAGCGGGTGGGCCATGGCCCTGCAGAATACTCCCTCGGCTCCCTTGGTCGACCGTAAGAGCCGAGAATAGAGATTGCTCTCTGTTGCCCTGGTGTTCGCAGAGCTAAAGGGTAACAGAAAGCAGATTTGTTTGTGATGTTCTGTACTACTGTCCGTCGTCATATAAGTGAAATACCCTTGGGTACGCCGTTAAACACCAATCAAACAACAAACATTACTATGTCAGTTTTAACAAAAATAACATTAGCCATTGACTACTTGCAGTCAGCAAAACAAACCAAAACTGTTACATGATTTTATATTTCTTTTACTATTTTCTTTTTAAATGCTTTTGTTTTTTCTGAATTTCTCTAAAAATGTGACTGTGTAGCAATAACTCTTCTTTGAATCTTTTCTGTTTTAACAAGAGTGGAGACTACAGACCTGTATGAAAACTGCTTTTGTCAGTACTTTGAAAAAATATTTATATCTCTTTCTTTTAGGGTGCATGCGTTTTTAGAGCAATGGGGTTTGGTGAATTATCAAGTAGATGCTGACAGTCGCCCTACCCCAATGGGCCCTCCACCCACTTCTCATTTCCATATCCTAGCTGACACGCCCTCCGGTCTTCAGCCAGTCAATCCTCCTAAAACCTCTCAGGTAAGTTAAACAACTCACAGGTAACCTAAACTCATTGATAGTGTACAATCCGTTTCTAGTTCAATGCAGTACCATTAAACTTTGGTCAAATATAAGTAACTGATGTTTGAACATTTTTGGGTAATCGTAGTCTGTATTTAACTCAAATTGTCTCACACAGACTGCTAAAACTCATGGTCACACTACACACATTTATATCTCTCAATATAGGGGGATTGAGATTTAGGCATATCTTGCAGGTTTTCTTTGTATTTAGTAAGGTTGAATATGAATTGGACAATATGATATCGTGTAAGGTTTCCTTGCAATGTTCCTCCATATTGAAGCCAGGAACGGTGTAAAATAAACAATCTGTTGTCATAAGTGAAATACCATTGATTACGATGTTACACCCCAAGCACATAATTCTTTGTATTGCTGACTTATGCACAATTATATTCACCTCTGCTATCAAAAACTGTAAACCTGGCAGAAGAGAGTGGAGGTATTGTTGACTTAACATGTCCAGTTTCTGTAATGTGCTTACATTTTTATTACCAGCCCTCCGCAGCTCAACAGGTGATGAACTTTACAGATAAGAATAAAGACAAAGACGATAAGGAGAAGGACATGAATTTTGGTCTAAGGACAGATATGTATGCCAAGAAAGCTCTTAAGGTA
Source organism: Mopalia muscosa (assembly GCA_031763545.1). Classification (NCBI taxonomy): domain Eukaryota; kingdom Metazoa; phylum Mollusca; class Polyplacophora; order Chitonida; family Mopaliidae; genus Mopalia; species Mopalia muscosa. The sequence continues at coordinate 1,312 of JARFOD010011360.1, forward strand.
AGTTGGACAGCTACACCCTAGAAAGATGAAACTGGGTACAAAAACCCCCCTTTGTTACCAGATTAAACGGAGTTAAAATGAAAAGTCCTAAAAAGGATCTTATTTTCAATCTGAGATTATCATGGAAGCTTTTTTAGTCTCTGACAACAGCCATGTTATATATGTTCCTGTGTATTGCTTCAGGATAAAGGTGCTGCAACGCGTTCCCGGGAATGGACAGATCAGGAGACATTGTTGTTATTAGAGGCTATGGAGATGTATAAAGATGATTGGAATAAGGTATCGGAGCATGTGGGGAGCAGGACACAGGATGAGTGTATCCTACAGTTTCTCCGTCTCCCAATAGAAGATCCTTTCCTGGAGGATGATAATGGACAGCTTGGTAAGAGTCTATAATTAATAATCATGGCGTATTTATCTGTTGAATTCATTGTTAACCAAGTCTTAGTCCACCAAAAGGAAATACACTTAACATATGCTAGGCAACAAGAGTGCTTCCCCTTGCCAATCTGAGTGTCACTTAGTCATATGTCTGGAATAACTTAAGAACAATGTTAAAGGCCAATCAAAAAGACGACAGATTCTGCGTCAGATGAGAGAATTTGTATTCACAGGATTTTTTACAGGACTTCCTTAAACCCATTTTCTGAGAATGTTTATTTGAAAATAGATTATGACAGCATGTCAATACTTGGCTCCTTTAAATTTTTTATTTTTAGGGAGAACATTCCAAGCGTAAGCAGTCTAATTGATCTCTCTTTGTACAGATTCTGCCATCCTTTTTCATGTTAAATTTTATAGACGATGTGTATTTTCTCTTCTTCAGGTCCTCTAACATACCAACCTATTCCGTTCTCACAGAGTGGCAACCCTGTCATGTCTACAGTGGCATTCCTGGCCTCGGTGGTGGACCCAAGGGTGGCCAGTGCTGCAGCCAAATCAGCTCTAGGTAAGGCTCATTTTAACTTCCAGTACTTATGAGATGCATTTTTAATAAGAAACATGCAGATCTTTCAATGAAAGGAGAGTGATCACTTAAATTTCATTGCCAATTTTAACTAGGTTAACATAAAAAAAAACTCCACAGCTCGCCTTAATCTAAATCTCTTATATTTCATTAATTCAGAGTCCAGATATTACGCATCTATTTTATTCTAAGAGCTTGCTTTGCAATGCAAGAAAAGAAATTACATTTTTTCTTGTTTATAGAGGAGTTTTCTAAGATGAAGGAGGAAGTACCCCCTGCCCTTATTGATGCCCATGTGAGATCGGTGGAGGCAGCCATACAGGGCGGCAAGGATGTTACAGCTACTTATGGATTGGACAAGAGCGGCATTGCGGGTACAGCCACTGACAATAACACAGGTTGTAAGATATCAAGATCAATTGACTTCAGATTCTCACCTCAGTTCTTACCTCACGTTTTTTAATTGACATACTCTCTCCAGCATGTGAGATGAGTTTACTATGAAATTTAAACATGTGAGGATTTCAATTAAACCCTGCAGTCATTTTGTCTTCAATCTTCAGCCCATCTATCTAGTTATAAAATGTATATATATATTCTGAAGATCGAGTTGACTTTGACATAACATCTGGCATATAGAAAAGAATATATAGATATTTAGGCATATACATTTAGCTGTTTACTTACTTATTTATAAGTTGAATGCAGTCATAACTTGTAGTACAAATGTGTATTTGAAACATAATACACAAAATACTAACCAATACAATATGCAACCAAAATATAAGTTTTAGTTAAACTTTACACACTTTTCTTTACCTGTATATGTTTTTTCTAGCTACATCAGAACCTTACGAGGTCCAGAAAGAGGGTGCACCAACCGATGAGGCTGCACCTACAGCTGCTACACCCACCCCACAGGGTACAGATGAACCCAAGAAAGAGCCAGAGGATGAAAAAGAAACTAAAGACGAATCCACAGAAGAAAAAATGGATACAGATGAAAAGAAGGGAGATAATGTTGAAGTGAAGAAAGAAGCTGATCAAAATGAAGAGAATCAAGAAGAAACTGAAAAAGAGGTAAAGAAAATAAATAACTGGTTTATTTTTTGTAAATTATTAGAATCAATCTCTATTGCTGAAAATATGTAGCAAATATGGCTGTATGGGTCTAAAATACATCAACATGCAAGCTGGTATTTCAAAGAAAAAAAAGTTTATTCGAGAGCAGGGAGGGAGGTTCCTGTTGCCCTGGGGCTTTGAGAGTTAAGGGGCAACATGAAACCAATCAATTTGTAATATCCTTTTATTACATCCTGTGTTTGTCTTGTGATTGTCTTGTCATGTCTTTGTTTGTTGCAAGTGGCAATAAGGGTGGTTTTCCTTCACCCATTGGGTTGCTACAGCGTCATGTGAGTGAAATAAAACAAATCTTTATCAGTATTGTACTACCTTTTTTCTCAAATAAAATATACTGATTTATTAGTTTTATAATGTTACATTGCAGAAGAAATCAGAAGAGGATGGTGAAAAAACAGAGGAAGGAGATAAAGAAAACAAGTCAGACGATTCTTCCGCCCTTGTGGTTGCCACCAATAAACCAAAGGATGCAGCTGGTAATATAGCAACAGCTGCAGCCTCTGCTCTAGCTGCAGCTGCTGTTAAAGCCAAGGTAAGCAAATGGGGAGTTTTTAATTTGAGGTTATATGATGTTATAATTTGTTAGACATCATGATTGACATTTGTAGTTTAACAATGTTTTCTATTAATATGTTTGTCATTTTTATATTTTTTCTTTATAAAATATTTTTATCTGAAAACTAAACTTTTTTCTTCAACTGGATCAAAACCACGCACTCTTAATACATGTATATCTGTTTTTAGTTTTTCTTTTTATTGTTAGTCCTAAAGTAAAAAAAAATGTTCTTATTTGGACAGACAACAGTTCTATAAACTAACACAGATTGGTTTTATTTGTTTAGCATCTGGCAGCAGTTGAAGAAAGGAAGATAAAGAGTCTGGTAGCTCTTTTAGTAGAAACTCAAATGAAAAAGCTCGAGATCAAATTAAGACATTTTGAGGAACTGGAGACGATAATGGACAGGGAAAGAGAAACAGTAAGTGTGGACAGAATATGTTTTCTTGGTTGAGTTTGGTGGGGTTTTAGGATGCGCTCAAGGTGCTTGTGTAATGTTCTTTGATACAGACATGTGATTCAGTGGTGTGCTCTATGTTAGAGCTGTAGTCTCAGGCCAATCTTAACTTTGGACATGAATTTAACAAATTAGCAAAAACTTTACCTCAGTGGCTATCTCTTCGTCAATCACCAATCAATCAGTCAGTCAGCGGTTCTCTGTACTCTCGGTGGACTTAACGACATCATTAAGTTGATTTGCTGTGTCGTATATTTGTGTACTTTGTACATGATGTTCTGGTGTGTTTCATCATTGTTTGCTGCTGCAGTTTCGTGCCCTATGGAGCGGTACCCTGTCTTTAATTGATATGACCATCAAAATGACAATTCAAATATGAAATCAAGCCTATTGTAAAGACTGTTGGGCATATGCTGCTGTTGTAAAGGAGTGATACAAATCTAAGCAAATTAAAAAAACAATAATTATAGTTTGTAAATACACCAGTAGTTAGTAAAAAAAAATATGTTTTCTCCAATTGCTTTTCACTTTCCCGCCAAATGTTTAATAAAAATCATTATTAGAACTGCTATATTTTGTTTGTGTTTTGGAAATGATAAATTAGAAGTAAGTTGTTTTTTTCATTGCTGGCTTTAATATTTATGGGTTTTTTTTTGTTTTCAGTTGGAATATCAAAGACAACAGTTACTACAGGAGAGGCAGCAATTCCACATGGAACAGTTACGAGCTGCTGAATACAGGGCACGACAGATAGCAGCCCAGCAATTAGCCACAGAACAAAGACAGGCTGGGGATCAAGGAGCTGGCGCAAGTGCTGCCAGTCAGAACCCAGCCCTGGCAGCGGCTGTAGCTCAAGGCTATCCCTCCCATGGCTCTCCCATGCCACCCCAGGGACCTCCAACACACCCACAAGCTGTGTCACAAGGGTCTCCAGCCCCATCCTCAGGCACTCCAGGACAGCCTGGCAGTACCTCAGCACACACTCCCCTGGGGCAGAGTGCTCCTATGTCCCCAAGTTACCCTGGGTCAGGTTCTGGAATCAGTCATCAATCTATTGGGGGCCACTACCCTTCCTCACATAGTCAGAACCTTACAGGGATGACCCACGGGCCATCCATGGGGAGTCATATGCCTGCCATGCCTAGTCCTGGACCACCCATGGGGTCACCTCTACCCCAGATTGGAATGAGGCCCATGGGATCTGGAACACCAGGTTAGTAAGACAGATGTTAAAGGTATTCCCAAATTGGTTTTAAATCAGATTAAAAGTGACTGACTCCATACCGGAGATACATGAAGGATTGCTAGATCTTGAGAAATAACAAAATGGCGGTCAGGTTTCTGTAGTTACCAGTTACTTCGGGAATTCCCTTGGTGACGTCACTTGAGAATCCCAGCGGAAGTAGAGTCAAATGTTCAAATCCCAATGTCTCCACACAAATTTTTTTAATGAAGCAAGTTGCAAATTGTTCAGTGAATATTGGAGTATTTTTATACACTTTCTAGGTATCAACCATTTGGGAATACCTTTAAGGTAGAAGTTTTTACATAGTATTTGTTCTGTTTTAAAAAGCATTATAGTTTGCTTGTCGATTAAAAATAAAACGGCTACTGTTTTCTGATACAGTTAAGTTATATATTGTTAGAATATACTGCTATGCTAATGAGCAAAATATGCTTAAGCATGGTGTCTGGAACTAATCTATTCAGTTTATTATATCAGGACTAAAATAAGAAATTAATTGCAACGGACAATGTGACCTATAGCCATATCTCAGTGGTTAGTTTGTCTGACTCCGGCTATCACAAATGTGTTTTTTTTACTTAGGTACGGTAGTAAGAAGTGATCAGAAAAGTTAAATGCCAAACTCTTCAGCATGTAATTACACTTTATCCTTGACTCTTGGTAGACTTCTTGATCTGGAGCGTTGTTCAAAGTGATATTAATCTTCTCTTAGAGAACATCAACGCCATGCTGAAGGTATATCTCTAATCTGCTATTAGCTATTTAATCTGGTGTTAGTGGCTTATCATATTTCAAGACGCTGGCCCCAGTGTTCTTAAATATGGCTGTTGTGAATATACTTGTTATCTATCAGTAAATTTTTGCCCTTTTTTTATATTATTTATAGGACCAGACGGTGAACGATTTGGAACTCCATCCCCAGCAACTCCGTCTCCTAAACCCTAACAAACATCATGGATAAGCTACAATTCTTAAGTCACAACCATTTCACTATTGTCTTGCATTTGCTATACTCATTATATTGTTCTTCTAATTTAAGCCTGTATACACTCTTTGATTATGTGTGCTCTGACTTTGTGGCATAGGAGTTGTGATAGAAGGAACCTGATGTCTATAGCAATTGGATAAGGGGGACTGCTTTTCCAAACTTCATTACTCAAAAATCACAATTCATATTATATCACTACTCCATTGTAAATAGTAGCCTTTATTCAACAGACACCAAGAAATCTCTGTGTTTTTCCACATTTTTTATGTACTTTGTGCTAATTTGTCAACCCATTGCTTGACACATTTTTTCGCTATGGAATTTAAATAATTTAAACTTGTAAGACTTTAGCAGTTGCAGAAAGTAAAATTATGTTTGTCATTCAGAGGTTGTGTTTTGGAGGTAAAAGAGAAATAAGTTTGACTGTTAGAACTTAGATATATTAACAAACAATAGGGTATAATTAACACATTTCTTAGTATAAAATAAGGCATCTTTCTCCCGTTGCCAGCCCACAGTTGCCTATCAACACTGCAAAGTTTTTAACTTGGTAATTCTAGTCAAAAGATTCTGAATGGTTAAAACTCGGATTAACTCAAGATCGTTTTTGTTCACAAATAGTAGAGAATTGTCAAAACCAGATTTCTAATAGCCTTCAGTTTTCTGTTAATTTATCTCTTTGGATCAGTCACTTTTTTTAAATACATGTTGAAAGAAAGGTTATGACATCAGTCATTGAACCAACATCTACCCCCCAGTAAACTTTTCTATAAAGTCTTGGCTTGGGCCGCATTTCTGTTATCATATATAGGAAATTAGTTAGACAAATCAGTGAGAATGTACAGTGCAGCAGTCTTAGGTAATCTGTGTGCTTTATGAGAGGACATGGAACACCACAGCAGGTTACTGGAACAGCCACAGTGCATCCTAATGATCTCTTCGCTAATATTATACATCATAAATTAAGTATCTGTTCGTATTAAATATACCCAAGTTTTTCTAATTTTCATCCCTTTATTTTTGGAATCTCTAAAAATGTAACAGTCTGAAAACAAGTTGTGTATATTTCCTGTTTATAAATAAAATATTTGTATGTGACATGTTTTTCTTGTTTAATATTATACCTCATTTAAATTTCTCCCTAATGTTTGCATATGTTTGTTGCGGTTACTATTTTGCAATATAGGCAGTGTTTTTGAGTTACTCCCCTTGGTAGTACTCTCCACTGTTAACACTGGAATGCCATTTGCTATATTTGGAATTTCAAATTTGCTTCTCTTATTAGTGAGGGAGCGGGTGGGCTATGGCCCTGCAGAATACTCCCTCGGTCGATCATAAGAGGTGAGAAAAGAGGTTGCTTTCTGTTGCCCTGGTGTTGTGTAATACTTGTGTAATATCAATCTAAATTAAACTTCAGTGTTTAGAACTGGATTCAACAACTAATAATTAGTGATTAAAAAACATGATTCAGATACCATTGTAAGAAGAGATGTAACCAATGGTGCAGTTACTTAGACAAAGTGATCAAATCTACCTCTCAAGATACAACTTACAGGTAAGATTGTCAATCTACCACGAGACAAAATGTGAATTTTTACTTCTGGGTTTGGCTTAACTTACCATTTAAATTGATGTCCTATCTTACATAACAGATGTACCGCAAAAATTATAACATTTTGATTTTGGAGAAAAAAAAAACCCAGGAATTAAATAAATGGTTTTGGAGGGTAGAGGAGGTGAAGTGCACTCAACAAATATCGGTGGAACTGGCAGTAAAATTACCTTAAGTTTATCATACATTTTGTTTTAAACACAAAGGATTAAACAAAATTATATCAAGGATCAAGGGTTGATATTTTGATACATTGCAGTAAATAAAACATGTATTTGGAAAACAACAAATACAAACATTAGTAAATATTTTATTAACAAGCATTTTCTTTACATCAGACTAGATATAGATTGCTTTTCCATTTTTGGTACATGTTCCTAAACTTTTTTTGCTTGTTTGGTGTTCTCACCTCAACTCAAATTCCCAAAATCCGTCCTTTATTTTGATTTTATATGGAATATTACACTCGTCTGCCTTCGTTCCTGGATTACATGAGGTCACTCAACATTGAATTGCTATAACTTGTCCCAGATTATTGTTTAAATACTTCTGTAATTATTATTACTTATCTTGTGGGTTTTTAAACAAGCAGGCAGCTTAAACTTTCCAACATTAAAGCAGACACTGAGCTAGTTCACACCAACTAACAAAGCCTTCAGGGCAGGGCAAAACCAAGTACACAACAAAACATCTCTAGATCTACAGAACTCCAAAGACCAAACAATAAGGTGGATCAACATTACTGAAATTTAGTACTACACTGCAAGACAAATCTAGACAAATTTTAACAGTTTGATATACTTTTTACTACATTTATTTCATCAACTGAAAGCAAAACTTAACTAAGTCTAAATGGCTGACCCATTTAGAACAAACAAAAATATATACATAACTGATGGCGGGTTAGTACACTGATCCAATCACTACATGTTTGGTTTTTAAGGTTTCTTAACTTAAAAGACAAAATCAATAAAATAACAGCATTTAATACAAGTGTTTTACCCTTTTTTAACAATGGAAACTACAATAAACTTTTTGATTAAAGTCAAGCACATCTAAATAATCTTATAAGCAAGTATCAAATATTTAACCAATTCAGCTTGCCCAGTTGGCTTCTTTTTTCCTTCTATGCACTACTTTCTAACAGGTTCTAATTAGTTAAAAAGGAATGTTAAGTTATAATACAATGTCTTATGTGACAGTAATCTCAAGTGCATAAAATAAATTATTATACAGTCCTGTTACTTTTCAGTTTATAGGAAATCCTTATTTTTTGCATAAATACTGATACAGGTATCATTCTAGTACTACTTTACCAAAATATCTTGCTGAATAAAGCAAATTTCTCTGTTAGGGTAAACAGCATTTCTACATGTATGTTAACACTGACGAGTACTGTGCAGGTGAGTAATATCGCTGTATATGTACCTACTGGACAGATGGCGCCTGGTGTTTTCTGCAGAATTGTAATCAATGATTGATTTGTGTTGAACGCCATGCTAAAGGGTATTTCACTTACATGACAATTTTCTTATAAACAATAAAAACTAACATATGTGAAGTTTTTTGTTGGAATTGGAGAATTCCCATTCCTCCATTAATAAAGACAGTCTGATGATACCTGAAAAGACAGACTTTATTCTGTTGACCATACAGTGATCAAGTAAGAGTTTTAATACCTGAAGCATTCTTACCACTAACCAGCCAATTGAAAGTGTTAAATAAGCACATCACACATTGACATAAATAGGACACAGATGAGATCAATACATTGAAATAATTTAATGTAACATTAGTTGCATTGTCTGAATTTATCACATACTGGAGTGAACAATTGTAACATCAACACTCTACAGATAAAGTGAAATTGTTGGATTTATTACCCCTTTTTTAAATTGACAACAAACATGAAGCTGAGGCTATGACCCTGTCATGCCATGGATGCGAGAGACTGTCAGTCATTGTTAAACACAATGACAGCACACTAATAACTGCAGCCCATACAAATCATGAAGAGCCTGGGGACAATGTGCCAGTTTACATTGTTGTACGGAAGTATGACTGCTGGATATTGTCCTCTAACTAAATTCTAAAAGCAATCCAAAATACAACAGTGATGGTAATATTCCTCAGCACTACAGGCTTTGGGGGTCCATGAAACTCAGGAGTTACACTTGAATACCTTATAAAATTTAAATTTAATTTTTTTTGCTTTCCAGCGCAGTCTTCAGTCATGTAAGGTTATTGTCATATTTTAGCTTCTGCTTGAACTAAAAAAGGTGAATTGTACCTGGAGGTGAAAAGAATAGCATGAAATCTTGTAGATCACAGGATATTATTTGACCACCCCTATACAAGCTATTCAATTGGGGTTTACCATTTAAAACACATGAATAACGGACAAAAACAAGCAATAAATTAAGGTAAAGTAGCAAGAACAATTAAGTAACTAAACTGTCAGGTACACAGAGATATAAAGATAGTATCAAATCTATCGCTCACCAAAAGTAGCAATTACAAGCACTTTTGATTTAAATGTTTAATTCAAGTACAGCATAACAACAGAGCACCAAGAGGTGGATAAATATAACATACAAAATATATCTAATAATTTGAACACAGCAACATGTAAGTATAGCATAGCACAGTTCATGTGATTGGGATTTCTTGTCGCATGTATTTATTGTTTAAGACAATCTCAAAAGATAAAGGTTAAAAAAAATAATAATTATTACATATTTGGTGAATCAGTGAATACCTGTGCAAATGTTTGAGTTGAATATATAACACACAGTAATCTGGGGAGATCCATTTTACAATTTCAAGAAAAACTGAAGTGCAAATTAATGTTTGGTGAAACCATTGAGAGATTGACTCCTTATAAAAGTTTTATATGGGAATGAGCCTGGAACTCCTTTGTTTTCTAAACATGTTTTAATGGGTAAAACAGTGTATTTGTTATTTCATGAGAAATCAGGTCTGAAAACTGTGAAACAATGAGATTGATGGTGTTCTCCCCGTAGCCGTACTCGATTGTGCGGTCTTACATGAAGGTTACTAGAGATCACATGCTTTTCACCAACATGGCATCTGT
>JARFOD010011371.1:0-11371 GCA_031763545.1 Mopalia muscosa
GGGGTCATGGCCCTGCAGAATACTCTCTTGGCTCCCTCAATCGATCGTAAGAGGCGAGAAAAGAGGTTTCTTTCTGTTGCCCTGGTGTTCGCAGAGCTAAAGGGTAAGGGGAAGCAAATTTGTTTGTGATTTTTTGTATTTGTATCCGTCGTCATATAAGTGAAATACCCTTGAGTATGACCTCAAACACCAATCAAACAAACAATCATTTGGACACCCTGCTATAAGAAACTTTAACATGCAGGATATTGGAAAACTGTAAAAAAAAAAAAAATAGACACTCAATTACCTAAAAAGTGAAGCAAAATGACTAATTTGGACACCATACTTTTGATTACTGGCTTAACCCTGACCGCCAACATTGATAAATAAGTTTTAAGATTCAAGATCCTCAAATACCAAGAAATCAAGAGTGTTTTGTTGAAGGTGCATATTAAATGTTAAACCAGGCAGCACATAAAATTTTGTGTTAGCTCAGTTTGGGAAGAGTACTAAAAACAACTTTGTGGCTGGATGTGATTCCCTGAGAATGGGGTTGACCTCTGTCTCGAAAGGGAGGTAAATCTGTCTACTCCTACATCTATCTTATGGACTCATGATGGCGACATGTAAATATTCAATCACACAATATTGTTTCTCACTGATATTGATATTCTCACGGCTTGACATTTTTTTTAGCTTGGAGTGGTCCATTCTGAGCTGTCCAGACCTAGCAACACGACATTAAACCCCAAACAAACAAACATAAATAAACATGTGGAGGAAGTTGTGTTACATGAATTACAGATTCAATCCCAATGGAGCTTGATTCCCTGAGAATGTAGTTCTTTCTGTATTTTAGGCTTGAACAAATGGGTAGAGATTGGAAACTCTGGTGTATTCCGACCCGAGATGCTGCTACCCATGGGGTTACCTGAAGATGTGTCTGTTATAGCCTGGGGACTCTCTTTAGAAAGGTAAGCATTTCTGATATAATAGGAGGGGGAGGGGGCTTGGAAATAGTACTGTCTGTCGGCTTGTCTCTGACAAATATTGTGTTTTGTGAACAGGATATCTTGAGAACAATTAGTATAATTACTGTAAGCTTGGAATGGGATTGCATTTCAGCAAATTCTGCCAAACAATATGGCCACGATTGCATATTTTTTTTACAATGCTCTTATTTGTACCGATTAGTGTTGTGAACACATTTACTAATAGGTACATATTAACAAGTTCTCAGAATAACTTCAAAGTTTGAATGTAGCTTCCTCCTGTAAAGTCGCACGCGGCCATGGTTTAGTGTGCTTTCTGAGCCTACTTTGATGTACTATTCACAAGATCCAGTCCATCTGTTGACCCTCAGGTATATGAATGAGCCATAAGATGTGGCTCCAGCAATTGAGGGGGTTGTTTTTAGAAGGTTTCCACCTCATTTTCCACTATAATAAGGCAAGGAGCAGTGTGAAGTGGACAATCCGTCTCATATAAGTGAAATACCCTCGAGTTTACCATTAAACCCCAGTCAAACAAAGAAAAAAACAAATCTTCCTGTAAGGTCAATATGGTACATAACTTAAAATAATTCTGAGCTGGGTTTGTATTGTGACCGAAATAATTGAGAACAAATTCAGTGATTATCTTGAATATGCCATGGTTATTGACATGGATTGACACAATGATTGTCACTGATTTTTGTCTTGAACACCAGTCGATCAAACAAAACTATGTCCTGATACACTGAATAATAAATGTCTAATTGTTTGTCTTTGTTTTCTTTTCAGACCTACCATGATAATGTATGGCATAGATAATATCCGTGATTTAATTGGACCGAAAGTGAATCTACAGATGGTGTATGACAACCCTATGTGTCGCCTAGACAACTGAGTCACAGCACTTTTATATGCTTTATTTATTGAAATGTCTTGCTTAAGTCTGGGACCAATCTTTGTCCCATGTCGATTTGACACGGGTCTGAATATATACATCAATCTGTAACGAATTTATTTCCCTTGAATAGACCAGCTCCATTGTGTCAATGAGAAACTCTCTATGTTATCATGCGGAGGGTTGGGAGGGAGCTTTCTGTTGCCCTGCAGGTCTCGGAGCTAAATAAAACCAGTCGATTTATTTCTCTTGTAACAAGGACCTCTCTTAAAGGGGAAGACCCCAAAAGCCATATTGTATAAATAAGTAAAACTTTTTATGTATAATACAATACATTAATTTTCATTTTCATAATCTGATGGTAACTCTGGTTATCATTCATTAAAGAGGATCACAAGTACCAGTTGGGTCATCAGTTTTCCTGCACTCTGGTTGGTCAGCCAATTTTGAACTATCCAATGATAGATCAGTGAAGTCTGTCTGCTGTACACAGGATTTGATGACTCAACTGGTACTTGAGATCCTTTTTAATGGATGATAACCAGAGTTATGATCAGATTATAAAAAATGAAAATTAATGTATTGTATTACAGACAAAAAGTTTTACTTATTTATAGAATATGTTTTTGGGGTGGTCTTCCCGTTTAAGGTGAAACTCCCACTGTATCAGGCGGAGGGTTGGGAGGGAGCTTCCTGTTGCCGTGGTACTCTCAGAGCTATAAAGGGGCTGAATAACGCCAATTTGTTCATGATGTCTTCATGATGTAATCAGTTCTGTGATGGTCCTTGTTGTTGCCAGTGTTGTCAGAGAAAGTGTCTTTCACCCATTAGGCTGGCATTCCATCATAATAATGGTACAGGTAACTTAATTTTAGAAGGAAAATTAAATCAAATTTAGAATTTGCTCTACCCTGTAGCCCACAATAAATATTGTACATAAATTATATACATATTATTTTGAAATTAAAATTAAAGACGATAAACAAATAGTTAAATCAAAGTTCATATAACTTAGATAATAAATAATAAAATTATTTATAAATTTGATATGCTGATTATCATTGACAATTTTAAAAAATTCAAAATTTGCAATAATTTAGAATCTTGTATGATCATGTTAGTTAAAAAAAAATAACGTAATTCGGCTCCAAGTTTCTACTTCGATGTAGCGCTCTTGGGTTTGACCTTAGGTATATGAGGGAGTCACAGGTTCGCTCGGGTATTTGCCAGCATGCTTTTTACAACGTTTCTTCCATTAATAGTTGATGAGATAGAAACTGAGTTCGTTATCAAAGGGTTAAGCCATTTTCGACAATCTTGCACGGGCTTCTTACCTAATTTTAAATATGTCAATATTTTATTTATCAAGCCCCGCGGCTGTGGCGCTTACTAATGATAAATTCTAATTCGATTTAATGTTCACAGGATCCATTCAATCTGTCCACTACCAGGTATAGAAGGGACATGATGTGGCCCCATCAATTGCGTGGGTGGTTTTTTCTCTCGGTTTGCCACCAGAGCAGTGTTAAGTGGACAATCTGTCATCATATAAGTGAAATATTTTTGAGTATGACGTTAAACCCCAATCAAACAAATAAAGTAAAATATTTATCTCACAATCAAACAAACAAACAAACAAACAAACTCAGCTCATTGAAGAATGATTAATTTTAAACATCGTAAATACGGTCAGCTGTTAAAAAACACTTTCACATTAAGGCAAATGGGAGGATTTTTTTAAGTCGATCTTTTGCTTTTTTAAAAAAAAACATCTACACCATAAATTAATATCTAATACGCAACCCATTTAAAGAATTTTTTTTTATTATATATTTATATGCATACCTAAAGGACTATTTGAAACAGTAAACCTTGCCACTAGTTTATACTGACGTGGCATGTGTAACAACAAACTGTAAATGGTTGTCCAAAACGCTCGACTCCCCTTGTCTTGTCGCAGTCTTCTTTAAAGTGTACATGACCATAATGTCATTTTTGTGGAATAAAGATTGATTCAATACATGTTTATAACAAAGGAGGTTTTGTTCCTTTCTTCACCCACTTTGCCAGGCCGTGAAGGAGCGGGAGGGCCATGGCTTCAACAAACAAACAAACAAACAAATCACCCATTTTGCCTGGGACTAAGTCATATTAGTGTCGATTAACCTTAATAATGCAGTAAAACCACAAAAATGTCTCCGTAAGTAACAAACTTTATTCAAGGTTGGTTTGAGGGAGCTTCCTGTTGCCCTGGTGCTTTCTGAGCTAAAGAGGAACAGAACACCGATATGTTTGGGATGTCTTTGTATTGTCCCGTGATGTGTTTGTTTGTGCCAGGGGTGGTGGGGGTGGTTTAATTCACCAATTGGGCTGGAACGCTGTCATGTGAAATAACTGAGTACGGCATAAAATCCTAATCAATCAAACAAACCAGCTAGAATCTGAAGAGTCCTGTATCGAAAAAGCCCGAGAATTAACTAGTTTCTTGAAACAAGAACAGACATCAGCCTATATAGTTCAAGCACTTGCTATGGCTCTTTAGAATACTAACATTGCAGCTTGGTAGAGTGACTGATCACCAGGTATGTTGGACAGGCTTGACAGCAGTCACTTGGCTGAGCTACAATGTTGTGATAGAACAGTAGCCAGTAGGCCAGTAGCTTGAAAGGCAATTAGTTGGTAATACTAGATAAATTCGACAATAGAAGATTACTGATTAACTGTCACCTTCACTATATAATACCAGATTAAATTTATGTGAGCAACTGGCCTCTCTTAACATTAGTTTAGACCCCCTTCTAATGTACTTGGGGTCATGTTACACCAAGATGCAATATGTGCTTTTTTTTAATTAAATGACATTGCACATTTGAACAATTTCTAGAAGTCCAGTAAATTCACAGTGTAAACAAAATCATAACAACTGAATTTATTGTAAAAATCCACAATTTATTTCCATCTCTGTTCGAATGTAAACAGTACCATTGAGCAAGAAAATAAATACTTTATTTACACTATTTACAAATATTACATTACATTATTTGTCTACAAATTTGTAAATGTATTCTGTACATTTAAATTCTAGGATTCAAAACACTCCTTGGTATTTTTAAACTTATTGAAGAATGAATGAGGCAGTTCCACTTAATTCGTCTACAAATAAGTTGAAACTGATTCGTTTGCTCTCCTTGGTAATGATGGTATACTCCACGTTCTCTCCAAAGGGTTTTTATTAGCACTGGGGGAACAATAATATTTCAACATGTTTTCACATTTAATGTGGCTTCCTGTTGTGTTAATGTAGTTACACCAGTGTTAAATGATAAGTGATAAATATGCATGTACGCAATTTTATCAGTTTCAAGAAGCTGATATTCAACCCCTCCTGAGGTCAAACAATAGCAGAGTCAAAAATATCTGTTCAAGAGTATTTCACTTTTAATACACCACAGTGGTGTTCTCTAAATAGTAAAAAGTTACACTGACACAACCACAACATGTTGAGTTTTGTTGTTAAAGAAGTTGATAGTCCTAGCTATTAAAGCAGTCTGTCTTTGACTAAAATGTTTAATTCACTGATGTGACACTGGTGTATTTCACTTATATGCCAGCGGTGTATCCAACAGTAATTGTCACTCAATCACTCCATAAAATGCTAAAATCTTGTTGGAAAATTAATGTTCCTCCAGTGTTAAGTAAAGCAGTACATTCGACTTAAAACATACTGCCCTCCGCAAGAGGGTGGGGTAAAAGTGTGAGAAAATCTTATACTGAACAATATGGTGTGAGGCCATTTAATACAGGATTAAATTTAACATCACTTTAAGCAACTGCCAACTCACAAACATGGTGTTGTGCTCAGTAAAGACATATACTGACTTTAGACCATACTACCCTCAGTAAGAACGCGAAGTACCTATGAGACAGAAGAATGAGAAGACGCAGCAGCAGACCTACTTCCTGATAACAGATTAATGAAAAACATTATCAAACTGATTTAATCCCATTTGTTGTAAATAAATTAAATGGAAATCATGTTCTTTAGAGCCAAACGTAGCGAACGTCAATGTACATCTATGTTTACCACTTAAAAAAAAAAAAAAATATCCGAAAGTGTAACACATTTAAACAAGAATACTGTCCTGCTTCGTAGAATGGCCCAAGAACAGAGCATTTTGCGGTGTCAAACAGCAAGCAGAGTAAAGTGATACTCCCATAATTTTGTCCCTCCACTGATCAGTGGAATTCCCATTCACAAGTGAAACCCCCCTCCCCAGTGAAATCCTCTTCACCAGTGCATTCCCCCTCCCCAGTGGAATCACCCTCCCCAGTGGATTCACCCTTCCTAGTGAAATCCTCTTCACCAGTGGATTCCCCCCCTCTAGTGAAATCCTCTTCACCAGTGGAATCACCCTCCCCAGTACAAAGAAGAATTTGATGGTGTTGATGGCGCTACATTGGGATCAAATTGTGACGACACCCGGAAAAAATAGAACTGTAAATAGAAACAATAAAATATGTAAGGTGGGTCAGTTAATGGTTACATGTATAAACACCATTAAAATGTAATTACAAGCTATAATGCACTAACATAATGACTTGTGTTTCAACTGGGAAAGAACTTTTTTTTACAGTTTTGATAGGAAATGCATTCAAACCAATTTTTCCATTGCAAAAAACAAATGGTTTCTTAGTTTTAAGCAATAGGCCGTTAAAATAATCTAGGTAAACCAGTATAAAAACACAACTTTCTCTTTGCAACATTTCCTGATACTTCTCCCTATTTATTTAATACTTATTGCGATAGAAAACATATACAATTGTTTGTGTCGAGATAAACGCCATGTTGTATTCAAAACTCTAATCAATAATTGAAGAGCTCTATTCCAAAACGTGTTAAACGCCCAATTAACAAAAATCAAGTTACCGCCACAGAACGACGAACGATAGAGCCGCACTCAACATGGTGTATTCTTTTCTTGATAAAACGAGCTGCATCCCCTTATTTCAGATAGGTTTATCAATGCGTTCATTGCAAAACGTGTTAAGCGCCCGGCCTTGTTCATTGCAAAACGAGATTTCAATATTTTTGTACACATATTAGAATACATGAACATATAGCATTAGGCCAGAAAACAGAGAAAATTACGAACATTTACATTGGTAAATAAAAAAAGCTGTTTTTAAAGAATTAATGAAAATATTAGTGGAGGCGCTTTTATTATACATGTAAAATCAATATAATAAAGGTAAAACTGCACGGATTCAGCTAGTAGCTGTCAGACAGGCCATCGAGCAATCAAGTTTGCCTTCCCCAATCTTTCAGAAATATTTTTTGGGAAATTATGAAACAGAATGTGTAAAGACAATGTTAAATATGTAGCTAGCAATGGTTAGCTTCGTGAGTCTGCTAGCGTTTAAGTTGCGTAAGCAATAGTTGATTTTCATCTTAGTTTCCTTCCGATTTATTTTCAGAAACATAATGTTCTACTCAACTATATTTGTATATTCTGAAGCCTTACAAAATTTCGCTGGGTTTATTTTAAGTGTATTGATAGTGTATTAGTGTGCATACACCAGTTTCCAACAGCAAAATGCATTTCTTTGGGGTATATTCATACATCACACGGCCAAGTGTAGTGAAGATACCACAGTAACAAGAGAGTGGCAAAGTTTAAACTATCACTCCATGTAAGCTGTAGTGTATCTCACTAATTGAAAGTATGAATTTGTGTTCAAGATTTTTATTTCACTCTATGTCTACTCTTACCTCATTTTCCAACCCAAAATCTTGTACCAGTCTAATAAAAAGTGTAGGTGTCCAGCCGTGAGCCCCATCGAGCAATAAGCCAATGGTAGAGGCTTCTTTAGGTGGTTCCAGTCCACAAACTTTCACTGCCTTGTTGATAGTCTCCTCAGCCATGTGACGGTATGTTGTCCATTTCCCTCCTGTCATCCCAAACATACAACAGAAGTTCTTTATCCATTGATTAGTGTTTAATATAATATATTACAGACTGTCAACAGTCTGTACTTGTATTACACAGAGCTAACATAACCCTAGCAGCCTATAGCATACAGCTGTGTGTCGGTCAATATGTAAAGAGTAATTACTTTGTTGTACAATGATGAAATTAATTTCACACTATTCCTTCCTTATATACACCTCATCATAAATATCGCACCACCCACTTTTTATCATTAAGTAAAACTGAATCTTCAACCACATACAAATGGTGTGTAGAAAAGCACATTAAACTGTTTAGATGGCCTCCTGTGAGCGTCCAGTCAGAAAATTGACTACACAAGACGGAAGTTGAGTAGTAATTGAAGGTTTAATTGTAGCAAACTAAAGTTCACTAAAATCATCGTAAAATAAGATGAAATGAGTATGGCTGCCGGGGTCGTTACAACACACACACCCAACATTTCACATTACATTAATGTCAAGTTTCCCATAATGTGTTACCACACTGCTCGGACAGACTATTATATGGGGAAATATGATCTGCCTGTATTGTATGTAACACAAAATTTCTTCCTGTCAACTATAACTCGTTTAAGCGAACATATTTATTTTTTCAAGTATACACACTCAATCGGTTTGCTGGGGAATAACAGTTTGAGAATGTGAATCTTTACCCAAAAGTGATTGTGGAGCTTAAACTCACGTAAATATTAAAAAAAAAAGACATTAGACGCCAAATTTAGTAAATAATAATGAAAAAGAGTAAGTATTACCATATATAGCAAGTAGAATACTGTCATACAGTTAAAAGTTCGAACGAAAGCTACAAAGAAATGTAGATTATTTAGAAGCAATGAATCATGTTATGTTCTAGGCAAACTCCCAATATATGTATATACGGTCATTCAGAGTGAACGTATTTTTTATTCAAGGTGGTGCTCAAAGTGGCAATACTTAATCTTTTTGCCATGTTTTGCTATTTCTAACAAAACATTTTAAACTATGTAGGCCTATTTTTAAAAAAGTTTATGAGAATTGGTGTACAATTCTGTGTTTTCTCCAAACTCTTATTTGTAACGAAATCGGATTTAGGCCCTATTGGATTATTTTTATATCAATTCAAATTAATATGCAATGTATGATTTATATGAGAGAGAATATTTTAATCAAGACGGAGCTACATGTGCACACTTGCTGTTTTGTTTCTTTGACTGTGAAGACTTTTCATATCAATCTTGGAATGCATAGTTTCTTTATTTTGCGTAGGGTAGACATTAAAGGTTTTAATTCTATGTATCAATACATAATTTTGAGTAACAAACGCCTTTTAATCCCCAAAGAAACCGTATTTTGTCATCTTTATTTTCTCCCTAGTAATTACTGTATTTAAGACGATACTCCGGGCTGCAATTAAAGGTACATAGGAAAAACGGACATCATTTCTTGTGTTCAATTATGTTCTCTAATTTTCTAATCGAGCTATATCAATTTTATAATTGGATCTTAAACAATGGCTAATGCACAAACTACAGTCAAACATCTTTCTTTTCAAAATAGGTGCCTACGTCAATAGACCTATAGATTCTACTGTTGAAATCTTTGAAAGGTCACACCAATGACAAATATTGGTTCACATATATTATTAGCTGGACATTGCACATTCAAAAGACATTCGCGTTGTTTAACAGTCTTGTGAAAATGTTGTGAATGTCTGACGAATATGTTTCCAGAATATGTGTCGAATGTCCAATATCAAATATCATATTGCCTTCACACAGACACAATGTTCCTTAATTGTTACATAATTCGGTATACAATGTCACCGAGTTTTATTGATCGCGCTGTGCCTGAGGCGAGTGGCCTAGACGAATCCTAATGAAAAACGTATTAGTAAAGTTACTTCCCGTCACGTCAATGACTATTCCAGAATGACTAGGCTCGGTTACATAATAAGTAAATAGCTAAAAATCACTCGATGTCTTATAGATTAGGATGTATGCAGGGATGTAAAAATGTATTCTTGTTGGCTGTCTGTGGCGTTCAAAAGTAGTACTGTTAACCAATTCGAATGGTGTCCAGATTATTGAATTAAAAAACGTTAATAGTTTATTATTGCAAACGTATAAATTAGACAGCGTGACAAAGGATTCACAAAGAACCGTCAAATCGGTGAACAAAAAAGTGCTCAGTTCTATTCGTGAGGATTTTAACATGACAATCATAGTGAACTCATGCACATTAAACACATGTTACGACAGCAGCAGAGTATTGTTTTGAATTGGAAACCGCCATTATCATCCCCGCTGTTAGAAGGTATAATCAGATGACTAACCATTTATGGCAAACCGTTTTATCACTTCTACCTTTATTCTACATATGTCGGAATAATTTTTACTTTTATTTTACTTATGTACAATTTTTTTCCACATATGTAAAATTCTTTTTACTTATGTTAAAAAGATTTTCACTTATGTAAAAAAGAATTTCACATAGGTTAAATAAAAATTTATTTTACATATCTAAAATTCTTTTCAACATATGTGAAATTCTTTTCCACATAAGTAAAACAAAACTCCAAAACCTAACTATTTCACATATGTGCAAAAGAATTTCACTTAGGTAAAATAAACGTTTATTTTAGATATGTACAAAAGAGTTCCACTTATCGAACAAACTGAGAAATGATTACTCCCCGCCGCAATGGACCGTATCCAACCTTCATTTATGCCCCTATATCGTCTTGTGTAGACTTTCAAGACGAATGAAAAAGAAGATAGGAATATATTCCACATGCTGTGCGAGTTTATCCTCGGCAGGGCACACTCGCAAGTCAATTTAAAAGTAAATGGTCCAGTGTTATCAAGATTACAACAACAACAAAACAACAATGACCTACAAGCTGCATATAGGTCATTAAACGTAGACTGTCACAAGTTGAAACCTCCCTTAGCCTACAGCCAACAATACCAAACCATGCGTTTTAATATGAAAAATGCCAATCAGGGTTACAAATAAAGAGTGAATATTATTATATTAAGCGAAGTACTTTTATTGTAGTCTACGTGATTTTATTTTCCCGACGAATCAGACGTGTAGTACTGTTCTCTTTAAATCGGTCGCAACTGAAGGCCTATTTAACTATTGCAGTTTCCCTCGTTTATTCTTCACTAGAAAATAACAGATGCTTTGCAAAATGCAGAGGGTGGATGTCCTTTCGATCGGATTTTAATTTTTGGGCAAACACATTGCCGCTAGATACAGGCTGTGAGGGAGAAGTATGTAATTGAGGCCGTGCGAGCTTTTATTTTACATATCAACAAAAGAGTTACACTCACCTTTTTATTTTACACAACTGAAAAAGATTGCCACATATGTTGAATGAAGGCTTATGTAGATATGTAGAGTTCTTTTTCATATATGTTGAATTATTTTTTACATAAGTTAAATTCTTTTCAACATATGTCAAATAAATATTTAATTTTACATATGTGGAAAAGAATTTCATATCTGTGAAATTCTTTTCCACATATGTTG
>JARFOD010011382.1:0-11371 GCA_031763545.1 Mopalia muscosa
TCATTGTTCTGGTTCCGAGGTCCTGTGTAGTATTTCTGTCAATCATTATTCTTGTTTATTGTTCTGGTTCCGAGGTCTTGTGTAGTATTTCTGTCCATCATTATCATTTTTTTTTTATTCTTAAATTTTCTAAACCAATGTTATTGTTTCTTATTAGGATGGTGTATTCCTGTTTGTACCCAGCATTATTATTAATTATTCGTGTGTATCATTCAGGCTCGTTATTTCTATTTATTTTTTTCGGCCCCTAATTCCTATTCGTTAGTCGTGTTAAGTGTTCATATGTAGTATCCATGTTTTAAAAAAATATATTTCTGTCCATTATTCCTGTTCATTTTTACTCTCAGGTTCAGTGTTCCTGCTAACAATTCCTATTCGTTGTTAACGTTTATTATTCAGCTTATCTATTGCCCTTGTTTAACGTGTCTCCTTGTTGAAATTTTATATTCATTATTTGTGTTCACTCGTCTTTGTATTTAGTTTTTATAAGTCAATTTATTATTCCAGATAATGTTTTTGATATTCCTTTTCGGTACTCCTGTTTTTGATTCTGTTTCATTGTTTGTGCTCATTAATGCATATAATTATTCATATTTTTGTATGAAATTTGTTTTTGTTTGATAATAATGTTCATTATTTATTTTCTTCGTTCATCTATTTCTATTATGTAGCTTAATTGCAAAATTCCGCGTCATCTTCATTGTCAAGAAAACAAAAATATATTTTTAAATCTACAATATCATTGAGTTCTGAAAACAGTCGTTGAAAATACCATTCAAATGAATCTATTATTAAGCTAGGGTAAATGCATTGGAAAATCATGATGAAAATAAATCAAGTTTAAAGTATTTTTGCTTTTTAGTTATTATTTATTTAGAGAAAATAGACCAAGTTGCAATATTTACTCAATAAAATTGTAGTAATACATCATTAAAGACAATTAAATCCATAAGATGGCACATTTTGGATTTAATTGGATTTTTGCAACAACTCGGACAGATAAAACAATTTTTTTATTTTTGGGAAAACGCTTAACTCGATCAACCAGAATCCCGCTAGTTTATGACCAAAAATATGTAAAACCGTATATCTCAAACAAATATGTTGATACTTAAGATATAAAAAACTGAATTGTTTACATCAAGTGATTGGTAGCAGTGAAACGAACGTCATTGTTGTACAAAATTGTAAACTATAGGACAATAATTATTGTTCTATTTGATTTTACATAGTCTGGGCCCTTTTGTTTCAAGTCTGGTTTAGAAGTTATTCACAAATATCGAAGGCTATATTAACATGTGTAGTTAATTATGGCACAAATATTTACTATTAACTTAACTTATAAATACTTAAATTCTTAATATTAATACGAGTAGGTCTTTTCACTACAAAAATGTTTTAAATAGACATAACAAAGATTTTACAAAGGCAGAACTTTCTTTATGTATACTTAAATATGATCATAAATCAGACGTTCCATTCGACCTGGCAACGAAAAGGGCAAACAGAAGGTGTTATCATCAGATATACAATGGGTCAAATGACACAGTGCTAACAATAAACTAAACACCTCCAAAGAAACCCTCTTTGTCCGATGGCTTGTCTTTTTATAATTGGAGAGCTATGAATAAATGATGTTGG
Source organism: Mopalia muscosa (assembly GCA_031763545.1). Taxonomy (NCBI): domain Eukaryota; kingdom Metazoa; phylum Mollusca; class Polyplacophora; order Chitonida; family Mopaliidae; genus Mopalia; species Mopalia muscosa. Next base: position 1,642 of record JARFOD010011382.1, read on the forward strand.
CCATGATTATGTTTCGTTTACAGTTTGTTATTACTTCATTAATAAGTAATGAAGAAAGTCACATATTTAACTCGGATTCTTGCAGTCATCATGACCTGATAATGTTTATCGTAGAACAATCCGTGCTCGTAAACTAGTTATCAGCCATATTTGGCCTTATAAGCATAGCACTTTCCTGAACATGTCAGAACAGATGCGGTTCAGCTAGACAAATGAGCTCTGGAAGCTATTTTACTCTCTGAACAACAGCGGAAAGTTCATTGGAGGGTGGAGTTATACTTGAAAGCGAGTCGCTAACCCTCAATTACTCTTTGTTTGACAATCTTAGAGTAGCCTTGAAGGATTATTTTTCCCGATGGTGAAGCGATAGTATGGGCATAGAGAGAGTATCTATTCCAGGAGTGGCCGCACCGCCTAAAAGAGGGCTCGATTCAGACACGGAGATAACCACGACTCATTACCTTAATCGAGCCTATCGTTGAAGGACTAATGTTATTGCCTCATAGCAGTTTCGCTTTTATTGCCGCCTAATTGACAGGGCAATTACAAAGTGGGTAGCTTGGGAAGCTGACGAGGTGTCCGTTAATTCCACTAACTTGATTACTGCATCCGTAAGCCTTTCTAAACTCAAATCTCTGAAGAAATAAAACTAACAGAGACGGTAGGCCAACTAAATGGACAACGTGTTGATAATACAATGAAAAGTCCACACAGCCACATGCCGGCTTTTTTCTCGATCCTAGATTTTGTAATTAGTTGATTTAACTGGGAGATATGTCAGTCGTAAATTCGTCTGGGCCATAAAGGAAATGCTGGATCCCGGCTGGCTTATTCTCTATTGGACACGTTCGGCTATTGAGGGGAACAGGAAACTGTTACTGAAACCCCCAAGTTATTGTTCTGTTCTTCGTACGTTTTACCTACACTAATGAGATAGAACTTTGATATAAACATGAAAAAAGCAGTAAAATGGCTATGTTTGTGATGTAAAGCTATTAACATGTGTTATTGTATTTCATTAATATTATGCATGTGTCGCCTTTTATTAAATATCTTTTGTCTTACAAATTTTATTTTCTTTGCCAGTACAGATTTTGTTTTTGTTTGTAATAACCGATTCCTCTGTATGCAAAGAAACAAACCACTCACTCAATGGATAGTTCAAAACTGTTCCAGATAGTTTCAAAAACAGTGAATTGGGCAAAAAATTAAAGGTTTCTTTAACTGCACAGTGAGTGAAGAAAATTCGGTGAAATGGTCCCTAAATGTATACCAATCTTTCCGTCAGAAGGACTTATTTGTTAAAATGTCATATAAAATACACACGTGTTTGGCCCCAATGAATTGTACTCTCTTAGAAATAATGGTTCTTTGAGGGTTGTTTAGAAAAGAGGATGGTCCTAAATGGAGCAATCAGGATTAATACGCTTCTTTGGTGTTATAAGGTAGGGAGAGACACATGAAACCGATGCTGTGGGGGTTCCATACAGAACCCAAATGTTTTCCCCCAGACCCATAACTGAAGAACCATTAGAGTCATATTTTTCTAAGAGTATAGACTGGACAGTTCAATTACAACATAACGGTTAAGAACTTTGCAAGCCAGACCGATTATCTAAATAAATCATTCTGCAAACCATTAGAAGACACTTTTAAAACAAAAAATCCAATTGTTGATGATTGGATTTTTTTCATTTTTAGTTTTATTAAATACTTTTTGTTCGATTTTTTCTTCGGCTATGCATTAAGTTGGCTAATCATTTATAACTATGTCAAGTTAAAAAAAAAAAAATGGTCTCATAAAATATAGAATCCGTTTGCTTGCCTGGGGCGGTGGGTGTCAAATTTACATGATGTATGTTGCATTTTTATTATTTTTTTGTAAGGTTTGGTTTTAGCTTCATACTTGAACAGAACAATAAATTTAGTATGGACCCTGTGAACTTCGGCCGCCGTTTTCAAACTATCGGAAATGGCCCCAGATGAGTTCTTTTGGCCTCAGGAACTAAGCATTTTGACATCGATTAGAGCCGGCGAAACAACAGATACATTGTCACGCCTTTCTGTGAGGAATCCAGCCTTCCCTCTAGGCTATTTCCCCATAAACAGGCCGCTAAGTGCGTCTTTGACTTCAGCCAGAAAAAAAATATTTTATGTGATTGTATTTAAAATCACACAAAATAAATGGAGCAATATTTCTTCATAAATTGATGCTCCAATGTCTTTTGAGATCGTTAACATTAATAAAATGTAGCTCTTTGAGCCTTTCCTCTCAGATCTAAAGGTTTCACGGCTGTCTACGTCTTGTTTACACTATCATTCGTTTCCGTTTCTTTGTGACAGTCCGGAATTTGATAACAACCGAACACAGATGAGCACCGCCTGTGGACAAGATGAGGATTAAACAGCTGAGGGCCAGATCAAAAACTCTTCTCCTCGTAAATTATCGGTCTAGTTTGTAGAGTTCGTTTTTTAAATTATTCTCTGCTAATTTTTTCTATCGGAATTCGAAGCTTAATGCACACAATACGTCTAAGTGTCGACAGCTTTTTCAATCCTTAACACCAATTAGGATTGATTCTTGTTATTAGTATAAATTGTTAGAACAAAATGAAAGATCGTCTATGTGGGTCTTGGGAGGTTGGGGGATCAATCCAACCAATTCAAGTAACATGCGAGTATTTCAATGAGACCTTGGGACATCCAATGTCCAACATCTTAGATGGGGTTTCGATCTCGACCAGTTACAGTAAATCGTGTCAAATTCAAATTAAACACCCCTACAAATATGATGAGAGCCAACACGAGGTGGTTCCTACTCCAAAGCATCACCTATTTGAATATATGTATTGTTGTCATATAATTATTATATACTTATACTTCAGCTGTACTTGATCGATTTCACCATTAAAATTGTACTTATCTTTGAATTCTTGATCAAACAGATATAGCTAGGTAATTCTGTGAAGCGTATAGGAGATCTAAAGTCGAGTATTTGCAATAGTAAAATACAACGAAAGATTTATATATTTCATTGTGGTTTAACTAAAGTTTATTTCACACGTATGGCACCTTAAGTACAAAATAAGCGCATCACAAAATGATTCCTGGGCTTAGTATACACTTAATATATATTTAAAGACTATGAATTTGGCTGTGTGGCGCTCTGTTGTGATCGTTTAGGTAAGTGCATGTCGTCGATTGTGAGACGAATTCGAGAACCTTAACAGCGAAATACATTTAAGCACAGCTTAAAACGCCAATAAATTAATTAAAAACTAATTGCTTTTGTAATGTTTTCCGAATTCAAAAGCGTCTGTTATAAGATACGGAGTTAGCAAACACAGCCTAAAACAAGCTCATATATTAATGCTGAGTGGAGAGGTCTACAAGGGAGGTGAGTTAGATCACGGTGGTCGACGATGCCATTTACGGCCACCAGTGAGGGAATTACACAGTGGCGGACAGCGATCAAAGAGCACCGCTGATAAATACGCCTTTTTTGACATCCACTGATAGACACTCAACTTAGATTCTTTGATAAATGGAGGCGAGTAAAAGTGTGGCTATGCAGTAAGCACCTGTTCAAGTCAATCCATGGCTTCTTCCTTATACAAGAGTATATACATCCAATGAAATAGCTTGATTAATAGGAAGAGACCGTATCCCTCCAACATTACAAATATATCGAAGACGTTCAAAGGAGGGCGTTACTCAACAGAATTTATCGGATGCCGTTCTCCTTGTAGTGAAACTTAATATGAAAATTATACCAGTGGTGACTGAGTGTAGGTTTATCTGAAGTCAATTCGCTTTAGTGACAAACCTTGAAATTCATTTGCTAAATGACTCGACCATTAATCTTATGTTCATGGGAACGTTGGAAGTGGTATTCCCCGCCACACAAGTATCGTGTAAATCGCTTTACACCCTGTTTGTTTAGACCCTTACCACCCCAGTAGATCGGCCACAAAACTCGAGACCCTTGAAAAGCGATAGCCTTCAACTTCAGTATTATGGTGACTTAAAGATTTGGAATAACTGGTCTAATGGAGGGAAAGTGATTTGAGTAAAGCACAATGAATCCGTTTTTAGATCTGCACCATCTTGTAGAACCTAAATGTATCACTAAGAGTCGTTGGGTGGAATACGCCTCGGGCCACAAAGAACAACAGAGCTAAAGATGGTGTGTAAAATAATCGGGTTCCCGTGTTTTAGGGATCTGTGATAGATGTATAGCTTTCTCCAGTAGGCCTATGTCCTATAGATTTCTGTAGATAATAACATGTAGATATACAGTAACCGGCTATTAGCGGAGACGGTTACAGGAGACATTACAGAAAATTACAATTCAGTGTCCTTACAGTATTACACAATTAAACCGCTTTCTTTTAACGTCGTTTGATTTCGTGGATAGCTAACGTACCGTTTTTTCAATAAATAACTCTACGAAACATCGTCTTGAGCCTTCGATAATGTTATTAAACATTTTGTCTATAAGTGATAATATATTTACATCTATTTAATAATACTTAATGGAAACGTATTGTTTCGAAAGCTTTGTTCATTCTGTTGTTGAACAAAAAGTTGTTTTATTAAAATAAATTGTATATATGTCGGTAATATTTGCAACTGCAAATTTAAAGGTCGATAATTATTTTCGCTACAAAAATGATAATTGTTTCGCATATATCTAACTTATTCTACTACAAGAATGAGCGTTTATTAAAAAATAAATATTTATTAGTATTTGCAATTATTATCACCAACTCATTAATTTTTCTAACGGTGCAATTCACATTACACGGCAAATTGTCACTAAGTGATGTAGAAAAATTTTCTTGGCTAAACATCTATGATTTCGAAATCGTAACTGTTTAATTGTTATTAATATAAACAAATAGGTAAATTTGTGATAAATATTAACCGAGAGAGCACTGTTCAAAGCAAGTGTTTGGATAGATAATCGGTTATATTTTAGGCCATAAAATGGACAAATGGAAGTAATCTCTATACAAAAAAAGATCGACGCCGAATTGTCAAAAACTAGCCGGTATTCACTTACGTGATTTCCCTGAGAGCTACAGAGAGGAAGTGACCCCGGTCTGATGAGGTCAAAACATGACCATATATGCATGCCTAATGGAAGGTAAATATACCTAGATAATATGACAGGTAATGTAATCACTGAGACTAGCCCTGTAATCAGGATAACCTGGAAGTCTGATCTACACACACGCCTTGTGATTTCATTTCTCTAACTACCCATGATTGACAGTTCACAATAACATAAACACAGTAATAAACTCAAAGTATCCGAGTTTCCCAAAGTCTTTGTGATAGCCCGATCTCAGTCTATACGACAATAGCTTGGTCTTACACCCCTACGCGACTTGCTTTATGTACACCAGCTACTCCAAGTCCACTGATATATTAGCCTCGGAAATCATGTTAACATTTTCTGCATTTCCACCATTAGATCTACATTGTGGACTCTGATCCAATATTTGTAAATGAATTGTAACATTAAACAACAAAAGTCACACTTGTAATAATAAACCAGCAGCTGGGAACTTAATAAGAAAAGCCATTAGAAAGAACTGTTTAGTGTTACTATACCATTGCCCACAATCACTTCTACAATAGGTAAACCAACAGTGTTAAAAGAGGTAATTTCGAATATGCAGGTTAAAAAGAAAGTAAACTATTTTATCAACAGAAATGTCCATAATGAATACAAGGCTACTTATAAAATTTGGATGTATCTTCTAGCTCGAGTTCGATTCCCGGTGAATTAAGGCAAGCCAAATCTTCTTTCTCTAAAATAACAATGTAGGCCTATATCGGAAATGCTGACTTGTTTTCACATAAATTATGGAAAAATGAGCCGCGTATTATAAAATTCTACTAGTGTAATATTGTATTTCTTGTAGCCAAATCATACTTTACACACCCACGCGAAACATTTAAACTACACCACTTAACCTTAAATCAGAGGGATGTGAACAAAAAACAGACTCTAACCCATTAACCCCTGCAGAGATATAGGCCTACCAAAGAAAAGGTCCCATAAAACGGTACTTAAAACATAATGCCTAAGCTATGGCTTTCTTTCTCTGTGGATTCAACAACTTGTAGGCCTCTAAAATAAAAATATTTTTATAGCTGGTAGAAATAAGCGTATGCAAACTATAGATACGATATTTAAACTTGATGTCATTTTAGACAAATATCATTCCTCGTTACGCTATATACTTGTTACACAATCACGTAATGGGAATGGCTGAAAATGAGGAAACCAGTAACGAACAGTGTGGACAAAGACTGTCATATACTGTCTGTATAGAGTTATTTATCATTATATAATGGGTACAGACAACAATGCCGTGTATGTTAGAACAACCATAGTGTGCGTCTGGTTTGTGATACAAATCTATATTTATACCGGATAATTTGTATAAAGAACTGCGATTACGCCAATAAATCAATATTATTATAAACTGTATCATAATTAAGATATGGGTTTAATTAGGTAGTCGTAAACTTGTGTTAGGTGTAAAAACATAAGCCTGTTCATTGTGTATATAACAATAGTGTTTTGTCACTGCTATGCTAAATGGCATTTTTATGACAGGTAACCAATGAACATGGCCAATAAAATAAGTAAACTGATAGCATAAACAATAAAACAGAATAATACCACACAAACCTCTGCGACACCTATGTTCTAAGGGGTAAATAAATATCCATTGACCAAAAATACACTGTGGGTTTATTTAATTTTAACAAAAATAATATTTTGTATCCCATAAATGAGTAAATTTCAGAGTAATACAACCATGTGATATTTGTGATAGCACATTGTTCGTATGATTGTCGTAGCTCCACGAGTGGGATACAGCTTTGCCTCGCTCTGGTTGGTTACTTTCTTTTCATTGATACAAATCGACCAATGGAATGGTATAACTTACACGCACTATTTTATTTTACAACTTGCAAATGCCGTCTGCACAGAACCAAAACCACCAAGGGCTGGACTGCAGTTTGGCGATTCCAGCTCATATCAGTTAAAATAATTAACCTTTGGCAACAATCCGCCAACGTTTTTATGTAATACAATCGTCATCTTATTTATCACAGAATATTTATCACTTCTCTTGTTTTCCATCTGTTTGTTGTCTTTATATCTAGTCCAAACATTCGTGCTCGTGTACTTAAAAAGTGCATTCTCGTCTCGACACATCTGGAGGTGTTTGTAAGTGTTGACATGTCTATATCATCCTTTGTCTATGGGCCAAGACTTATTGTTTGGATATTGATTCTAATTAAAACTAATGTTATATACTGTTCTAACATATTTCAATAAAATAATAATTGCATTTTAACAGACACTCTGATAACTTTGACGGATGCTTTACATTGACTCAAATGTGTATGTATTACAATTCGCGCTTCTCGAATCTCGATATCAAATTTAAGAAACTTTGGTTGTAATTTTGATTTATTCCGAACCACCGGCGAAGATTAAATGAAAATGACTATCCGAGTTTTATAAATTTTACATTTCTGGATAACTCACTAGAAAACCTCTATGTAAAAAAAAAAAATTAGTATGGTTGATTTTAAACTTGGGGAAAGTGAATGCTGATAATCAACTAGGTTCATGTTGTTGGGTAATTTTTGGGGAAAATTTTTTTTTTGTAATGCATGAGGAAACAATCAACGACTTTGTATAGTACGCTGTAAATAATTGGTTTATAACTGAGACATTATTAACTACTATTTATATGTTTCAAAACATGAATCACACAAAATGAAGGATGTACATGCATATCCCCGTAGTCCCAGAAACGTCTTTGATCAGATCTAAACACGTATACACAGAGTGAAACAAACGGCTTCTCTGAAAGCATTGTCTCCGCAGCTGGTCACCTATAGTTCACAATAATAATAACACGAACAAATCCATCAATCATCCTAAGTCAATAACGTTCATACAATCATTGTGTAAGAATGGGAAGGTCGTTGCGCTCAAGGGGGTACACGGTATAATTAACATAAAAGAGAATCTGGAGAAAAGAGCCAATATGAGCCGATTAAGAGAGCTATCAGGTTGCTCAATCTGTCTAACTTCTCAGAGTGTTACCTAACTGTGATGCTATCAGTTGATATGTGTTATAACAACCATTGACTTAATAGCGGAGGTGTTTCTGGGCTGGTCAGTTGCTAGTAGTTGCGTCCAGTCAACATTGAATTACTTTTGTTAGAAGACAAAACTATCGTGTCACGTCATACAGAAGCGACACCTTTGTATAGGCAAGAGATTAAGATAATCTGATAATCGGTATTTATATCCCCAGTCACACTGAAATGTGTACCTCAAGGGGCAGAGAAATACCTTGCCCCGGGCTGGACTGTCGACGCTTTAGTCCGTAGATATTTGTTGTGTTTTCTTTCAGCGGCTAACCTTAGATTGCTTTCGAAACAGCGTTAACTTGATAAATTTTCCTTAATGAAATATAAATAGCATGCACTGCTATTAAATGGACAGTATTTATTATTTGTCTTGAAAAAGCAACATTATGTGTTTTCTTTTAACACTGTTATAGAGATTGTGAATTACTTAAGAAAACTAAAATATTTGTTTGCAGGGTCTTTGGGGCTTTCTTTGTAATAAATCAATTTACTACAAACGAACGGTTGAATTAAATGATTGGGGTTTAACGCTGTGCTCAATGCTATTTCATTTAAATGACGACGGACTGTTGTATTTCGACAGTTAAAAACCAAACTAATAAAACCACAGAACGTCTAATGATTAAAGCCAACAGGACCAAACTTGAAACATAGCTTACTGCTCCTAGGCATAGGGCTAAAACATGATCAAAACAACTTAGTCGGTCTATCATTATTTTACACCGTAACGCTGACTGGCGCTGCCCCAAACATGCTCATAAATCTTGAAGATGTGAGAGGAAGTATTTTGTGAAGATAGACAATAACAGATGAGCTGATAAGTCCGCCAAACAACACTGATTAATTATCAACTCAACAATGTTCAAGTGCTGTGTGGATTATCTCATACAATTTGCGCATATTCGTTTAGTCGTTTGGGTAATGACATTTACGACTTGGCCTGTCGTCCAAAGCTGATTACCGACAGGTGGCAGCACTATTTCATGATCTACTAAGCAGACTTCAGCCCCGATGTTTCTCAGATGAATGGCTTTTTCCTTGAATGGATTTCTCCAAGCATTACTTCTTTTATAAGTATCCACGCCGTCTTTACTGGATAAAGTAACATTTGACCCTGTTTAGGCCTGTCAGCGTCCTCTTGTGCACTCCACAGCCCCCAAGTATATATTTATGTTTTATGAAGGAGTGTCCAGCCAGATTACTAAGAAATAGTCACCAGTAAATAATAAATGAGTATTTTCTAGTCAGTTAAGTTGTAATTTTCCATATATGGAAGTAAAAGTGAGATTTTGTACCTATCATAAGGATGTAATAAACGTTTTTATCCATTCTAAGGATGGTATAATCTGATTTAGCACCCATCATAAGGATGTAGTAATTTGATTTTTGTACCCATCATAAGGATGTAGTAATTTGATTTAGCACCCATCATAAGGATGTAGTAGTTTCATTTTTGTACCCATCATAAGGATGTAGTAATTTGATTTTTGTACCCATCATAAGGATGTAGTAATTTGATTTAGCACCCATCATA
>JARFOD010011393.1:0-11370 GCA_031763545.1 Mopalia muscosa
CCGTCCTTAGAAAATATATATATTTAATGTGGTTGTCAGTAATAGGTTTTGAGATATAATTCATCCATCAACTAGACGTGTGTTAGCCAACTGATCAACCACGAGGTATTTAATCTTGAAGCCGTTATCTAAAAAACCGTCATGCAGTTTTTTATATTCGCTTTCGTTTTGAAGATATTTAGCCTTTTTTTTAAGGGCGGATTGTTATTTTTACATATATTTTTTATCAATTGTTCAAAAAGTAAAATGAATTTAGAAAAACCCTATGACGGGATTTTAGTTTAAATACTTGTCTACAAAGACATGTTTGGAAAAAAAAATCTCAAACCATCTGAGAAAAATCAGAGTTACCGTATAAACAAGGGTCCATTTAAAAAATATTTGACATTTTTCTTTACTTATGCCATTTTAAAATAAAACGAATCATAATATGACATTATATTTAGAATCTTGAAATCCTCAGCTTTCTAAATATATATGTTGGTAATATTATCATCCTTTGGAAAATATCCGCAAAAGCCACGAAAGGATAAGAGTCGCATTTTTTACTCCTGCCTAGCGGTAGATTCCTTAAGAACATATTTCGGTCTTTCAATGAACAAGTTAGCTGGTTTAGGCGTATAGAGATATTAAACCCACCGTAGGATGTCAATGACGTACGCTACCTGGATATACGTATTGCTGCATGGCCTACTGTAATTAACGCTTGTCTAAATCATTGTTAAACACACGTTTACGAAGGCCTTTGCACATCTCCGTGTTAAAAGTAGGCCCACAAAAACCTAATTAGCGGATATCAATAACATCACAGGTAAACCGATCGAAATCTGACCAGCTATACATATATAGGAATGATTTATCATATATAGCCTACCGATAAAGGAAAGAATGTGAAGATTCCCGATTTAGCTTATGTGTATACCAAATACTACAACATCTTTCTCTATGGTGACATAGTTTCACTGCCCATCAATTTACTGCGGATGCTAGTACCATTTAACACTAACTGGTTAAACATATGTCCAGGATTTGCTATGTTGGAAAATAAATTTTGCCAAGTGCTGATAGTAAAGAAAAGTAAAAAAAAAATGCTTATCACCTTTGCAATATTTCAACTTTCAACTAATCCATTCATTTCATCCATTTGACTGACATGTCGTCGCATGAGCGAAATAGCATACAGTTAGTAGAAAAACACTAATTCAGTAAACAAGAAAAACAAACAGAGAATCAAAATCCTTGCATTTTAATATTTTATCAGGTAACATTGCATCAAGCTGAAGGGACACTACTCTCAGTTTATACTTGTTTTCCACATAAATAACCTCCCTTTCTAGAGCATCGCAACTTAATATAATTTTAGCCAATCAGACTGAAGAATTTTAGGAAGCCCTTGCACATCACCGGGAATGGACATATTTCAGATTTGACAAGAGCAAGCATTGACTGTTTAAGTATTTGTTTACCTCCAAATCAAAGTATTGTTCGCAGGTCAACAAGTTGAACACAGGGTATTACATATTGTCACTGCTGTATAGTCTCGGTAAGTATGTCAAGCGATTAATCCTCGTTAACATGCGCAAATAAACGTTGATTTTAATTGCCATTTCGTCACTCACTTGGAAGCTGTGGCATCTTCTTGGTTACCAGTTAGATGCCACAAATACAGATGCAGTGTTCTGTATTTCTAATAGTCTATCACACAATGTAGCCTTATTTAGACAGACAGAGTTAGACACCACATAACTGTGTAATTTCAAATTTCAAAAAAGAATACCAGCTATTATGGGTTCAATTAGCTCTGTCCAATAATATTTGATATAGGCCTAGGGGCCTAAGCTTACTAATCTTCCAGATACAATTGATATGTCAAACGAGACTTGAAATCTTTTTTATCGCCTATTAGCCTTGTTAGCAATACAAAAATACGGTTCAGGTATCGCTTGCTAGCCTGAAATTGTTATCTCTTTCATCAGTACTGACTGTGGACTTCAAATTTTAGTAAAGGATCTTACAATGTATGACGTTCACTTTTTAGGCATGTAATCTGGGTGTTTACTAGCCTTGTTTACATGACTGTGAGTGCTTCCCCTCCCAGTCCGGGTGTAAAAAATTATGCATACTTAGTGGGTAAGCGGGGCACCACGATCTGTACAGTTAAAGCATTTAAATGAAGCCAAATCCAATTATAATGTCCTATCTATCCCTGCTATCACCTTACAGGCTTCCTCAGACACGTACGCCACTTTTAATCGGCTCCTGTATGTCTTTCTGCTCGAAACCCTCCAGCGAGCCACCATGGTGTAAATATGCACATGGGTGATTCCCAGGCTGTCTGAATTCGTACATTTACGCAATCGGTGCTCGTATATTTACACCATGGCAGCTCGCTGGACAGTTTTGAGCAGAAAGACAGACTGGAGCGGATAAAAAGTGGCGTACATCTGGCTAACGTGCCGGAGGAAGCCTGTAGGGGCTACATGTGTACCTAATAAAGGATAAGCTTACAGACTGATATTATTCGAATATAAAGATATTAAACCTGTAAAACTGGTGGGTACGTCTACTAAATTTACGATTTAGGCCTACTTCAAAATCCAATGTAGGGACAAGAAGCGCTCAAACTCAGTAGCTTCGATACCACAAATAACAACAATTGTTACCAATTTATCATTATCAAGAGAAGTTTCGCAATCCAATCAAATATTGAAAGCCATGTCCAACATATTTGATGATTCGACTTCATTTTTTAGTACACAAACTTGCTGAAGGAAAAATATTGTTAAAAAATTTTCTTACATGAAATATACACAAGCAAGACTTATGGATTACAGCTTCTCTTTATTAAGGTCATGACATTTCGGTACAGATCCTAGCACCATTGTCAAGGGTAATGATCTGGTGAATTAAATAATACAAGTATATTTAGATATTATTGGGCTGGCACAGTGTCCTGTGAGTGAAATAACTGTAAGTGCAGCATTTAATCTCAAACAAAACAAACAATCCTTGTCAATACTAACAATATGATAACATATATATATATCATTATGTATGTCTTGCATGAAAGCTTTTTCAGGACGAAATGTTTTGTGGACATCTGCATGAGTGCCCTTATTTCCATTCTGTGAAAAAGACTACTTTGATGAGCGTGATAGCCCCTTTGAAGACAGAGGTTGACGTTGTAGACCTTGATGCCTACATGTCTAAGCTCTGTAACATGGCATGTACATGTATTAGCTTACATGTTGACTCCTAAAACCTCAATTATAAAAAACAGTAACTTATTTCTTTTCAGAATATTACAGTTGAACATACATATGAAAAGGCCTCGTCAAATGTCATGTGTATTAAATTTATTTGGGTTGTTTACGTTATGCTTAAAAAACTTGCACTATCCAACACTTCTAATAAGTGACCACAGTGAAAATCACCTCGTAAAACCGTCAGTAAACTTTTGCAGCGTCTGCAAAACATTTCCATCGCAGAAGTACATGTAACTGCTGATCGGCACTGAGTTTGAACTTTGACTCAAGACATCTGTTTCCAAATATGTTTCTCCGTTAATAAAAACAAGGAAAGGAATCCAAAATACTCTTAAGTATATTTATACAGGAGACCACCACGAAAGCTCATTTTTAGTGTTAAAACAGTATAAATGCCTTTTTTAAAAGCTACCAGTAGATAAGTGCTATCCTTTGAATGGATCTGTCTAACCTACTTTTCAGTCAATAACAACTTGGTACATTCATGAAGTCATATGTAAAAAATCAATCAATCACCTTCATGATTCCTCGCTGACTTAAAAATACTCATTTCCTGCTTAGCTTTTACATGTAGCTATTAGTGAACATTCTTTTGTTTTTGTATGAGTTTTAAAGATTTAATATGTTCTTTTCATATTTAAATATGTTTTATCTAAAATCAATCAACAAATCTTTAACATACTAGGGAGTCAAACACTTCCTGAAACATAAATGTAGAGACCATAGTGTGTAGGTGATTGGCATTTGGCACTTTTTAGCAAGCATTTTGTCAACCTCATGTTTGATATCTGACATATTTTACTTTCAAAACATTTGAATTTTTACATTTTTTTTAATGACCATTTAATTCAATTTTCATCTGCCTTCATTAAAGTGATGGTAAGCAAAATATCTAAGAGAAAAAAACAAAACAATTTTGGTCAGGGACAAATAGAATAGTTTGGGAGACCTATAGCTATAAATTATTCTAGATATCTCTATAGGAAGAAAATACACATGTAAACGTCATTCTTTGTTTGATTTATCAGCTTATACACTTATCTTTAAAACATTAATGGACATTAATTTTTGTTTGTATATTGCATTTGCTTCATTTCTTAAAAGTAATGTAGCTTTTCAATCAAATGCTGTTGCATTTGACACCTTTTGCTGTTTGACACCTTTTTTATGTGTCAAACTATTTACTATATGTAAGCACTCAGGGTTACCTTTCCAACAGAGGGAAAAGCTGGTCATTTTGTGGTTGTGTTACGGTTTTTCAGTATTCAGGTACAATGTTGTTATCTTAGAAGTAAAATACCATTGAGCATTGCTTTATATAATACAAAAATCTAACTTAGTTTGATGAATTAATCTTATTTAACATATCACTCTCAGTCAATTTTGAGCAGTAATTGTCAGATTTTGGTTGCATAATCACCTATCACTGATGGCGACTGACCCTTGTTCCTATCCCTGTCTCAGTCATTCAAAAAAGTACTTCAGTTGATGGAATTTATTCCAACCTCTGATCTCACCTTGTAACTGTAAATAAAAAATGTTGCACAGTATTGGTAGTTGATTGTTGATTCCAACATGTACACTATATGTATACAGCAATCAATAATATGAAAAGTATGCGTAGGTACATGTATCTCCCATTACATCGCTTTGCGCAAGAATGCTCTTCAAGGCTTTAAGATGTGTTCAGGAGATATAAGTCACAGTGTACATGTGTACCTGAAAAAGCTGATCAATCAGTAACATTAAACCCTAGAGGACACACATACATCTACATGTGGCCTCTTTTGCATCACAAAGAATAACTTTGTCAACACCAGCCACCAAGTGCTTAGCCAGAAATCAAAAGTATGGTGTCGAAAATGATAATTTTGCTTCACTGTTTAATTAACAGGGTGACCCAATTTAACAGTTCTCCTGCATAAAGTTTCTTAAAACAGGGTGTCCAGTTGTTCAATTCAGAGTGTCCATTTGGACGGGTGGACACCCATCTGCCTAAAGCCCATGATCACCACAGAGGAGTCAGGAGAGCTCTTCTTGCTTGCTAAATTTTGCAGATCAAATCAAAGATAAAGAAGATTTTGAAAAGTCTGAAATATGTGACCAATTACGTCATTGAAGCTCCAATCAATTTTATTTTTTAAGAAAACTGCTGTGGAGGGAAAGACTAAATTTAGCATTTGATTCATTGCTGTCTTTACTTAGCACTGGAGGAAAATCATCTTTCCAAGTTCCAACATTCTGGAAATGCTTCATAACATGGTTTTGCTAGTGTCAATTATTATTGGAATACACAACTGTCATATAAGTGAAATACCCTTAAGCATGGCGTAAAACTACAATTATTAAATCAATCCTAGTCTCATAATGAGGAACTTGTGGACGTGGCTTACTGAGTTCGCTTACTAATCCTATTTCAATGTACTGTTAGCAGGATTGAGTCTACCTGTGGACGATTAGATTTATGAGTGAATGATTTTCATATGAGTAGGGGTTTAACAATACATTGTTATATCGCGATATTTTGTCCGAAAACACCATCAGATATTTATGTAGCCCCATATCACAACATAAATGTGTATTATGGCTTTTCTAGCCAGAGACCACAGATCAAATCCTTGTGGAGACAATAAAAAATGTTTATTTATTTGAATCCTCTTATGATTTTATTTCCAGAACAATTAATGAACCAGACCAACCAACCAAGAATTTTAGATATCAATTTTAACATTATTTACTGGGAAATTTTAATGCAAAAGAAGCCTGAAATAAGAAACGGCAGTATCACGATACATTTGTGTATCATATCATGAGGCCAATATCAAGATTTGCATCAAACGTGGCAGGTGTGTATCAAAACACCCCTACAAATGAGACAGCCTGTGATTAATTTGAAACACCATAAAATCCATTTTCTGGTAGGGCCTTAAATTAGTTTTAAGTGTCATTGAATGGAAGAATAGCAATGTTGAAAATCTGATTTAATTCTCTTCCACGTAATGCTACACAATGGAAACCTTTGAAATTATATAGGATTCACAGCAGGCGCTTATTTTTATTATCACACTGGTATCTCGTTTGTGACTAGTCCCAGCATTCTGACCATTGCTTTCAGAACCCCTAGCATTTGTCCAATGTTGACCTATCAAGTCTGGCCACTCTGTTGACACCAGACTTACTACACACACTAAGCTGTCAAGGTAACTAGGTAGAGACAGATGCACAAGCCCAAGAACACTGGAACACATGACATAGAAATAGCTTCATCGTGGCACAAATTTTTCTTCTTTTGTTTGAAATGTGTAGATTCTGTGTGCCCTAAAGCGTTCAATATCTACATTGGCTTACAGCTTATATTATTGATGATCAATATGTTTCAGTTGTCCTATGGCTACCTATGTAATTAGACATTGTATGTAGAATGGTAGAGAAACATTAACAGGACTTACTATCTAAATGAAAGATGGGCCCAACAGCTTCAATTATTTTTTAACCAATACCCTTTGATTCTTGCAATATATAAACAAATATATCAGTCACATCAACTTTTGTTCTCTCGATCATGGTCATGGATCATCGATCATGATAGTATATTAAATGGAACAAATACTTTTTTTTTTTAAAATAATTATTATATGATATATAAATGGTAGTGATGGGTTTCCTTAGATTTACTTGCCTATATTATCATATTTTATTAATCACTACAGTCTAGTTTATGGCATCCTGCTCGCCAAGGGTTATAATGTAGAGTACGTTGAAATAAAACTTGTGCTTGCTGAAGAGTGAAGATACTGACCACTCCCCAAAGAAGTCTTCCTTTTCATAATGTTGGCTAGAAAATTTATATCTTTTTCAATAATGTATAAATTTTTTTGTTGTTTTTTTTTGTTGAGGTACCATTTCTGCCTATTGTTGTTGCTGGTTTGAGTTGATAAGACTTAGAGTAATCATTGTTTTCCCCCATGCCTCCTATACTCTTTGGCATTTCACAAACATGTTACCTGTTATTAGCCCACTGTCATTCTGACTGTGGGCTATTCTCACCACTCTCTGTGGTCCGTCCATCCATCTGTCCGTCCGTCCGTCCCATAACAATTCTTGTTATCACTATATCTCAGAAACTGCTTCTCCAATCACATTAATATTTTATTCAAAGTTTCCCTACCTGGTCTTGTTTTGCAGGTAACATTTTGGTTCCTGTCTGTCTGTCTGTTCATCATTAATTGAGTCATTTGCCCGTAATTCACACATTTTTTTTATCGCCTAATCTTGGATACCTCCATTCCAATCAAGTTCATATTTTGTATTTAGCATAGTCCTAAGGTGTAGCTTTGCTGGTCGCATTTTGGTTTTGATCCACTTATTCATTCTTTTGTTATTCATTTTTCTGTCTTCTGCAGTTCTTTGCATATTGCTATTTCTTGTTATCATTATATATCAGGAACCACTGTTCAGATCACTTTCATGTTTTGTTTATAGCTTCCATTCGTGGTGTAGTTTTGCAGGTTTTGGTTTTGATCCATGTAATGTTTGTTTAACTTTTTATTATATGTAGTAAACACAACACTTCCTATACTGGCTTAGGCACAAGACGGAGAATCACATCATGATTCTGTCCCCTCTTATACCCTTCTCTTCAAACTATCTTAACAGTGTGGGTGTCATGATCCATTCATGGATCTCTTGTTTGAGTTTCTCGCCTGAATTGAATTGTAAAAGCTATCTCCTTTCGCAATAATAAGATTGAAAACTTGTGGGAAAATAAATATATTGCAGGTTGGTAAAATACTAGTCATTGTTTTCAGTGTATCATAAAAAAAATCGAGAAAAATCAGATTTGTGTTTTGTGAAGCTGGTGATAGCAGCGGATCAATAGGCAGGACACTAACTAAGACGGAGCAATTAGTCCTATGCATTGTGCTAGAGCACCAGCTGCATTTTGTGTTCATGTCTACTGTTTCTGAATAAGACTGACATAAATTTAATATGTAAACGACAACAAGTAACTCCTTAAATGTTTGTACCAAACAAAAGCTCAGAAGTTTTCTTTTAGAGGACTTGTATTTAACATTGGACCTTATGGGCCACATGCTTTTCGAAAGTTGTTTATGTATGAAGCCTTGCTTTCACGTGACCTAGTTAAACACTGTGTACTCGTGTATGGAGGCCTTGTTGGTGAATGTCTCTGGACTCCTCAACCATTCCACCTGAATCAATAAAACTTGGACAAATGAAGAGGGTCCATCAGGTTGCACAGAATAAATGTTCTGGTCATGTTTCATCTTTGTTTGCTGACATTTGGTCGTTAAAATCCTTCCAAAATCGAGTTCATATGGCTTCATCAGTTGGCCTAAAGCTTTGCAAACAGTGTTGACAGACTACTTCCACTCCAGTTTAAATGCTAGTCTTGTAAACATTAATCCTTTGCCTGATAGATGCAATGTTGCATGGTCTGCCCAGTTATTTAGAAGTGCACATTACACCTGACAGAATAAACCAGTACTGACTTTTTTTCTGAACATGATCAAGGCCTGCGGCCATGGCCTAGTGGTAGCGAGTGCGCTTCCTAAACTGAACCTGCTTCGATTTACCGTTCTCCAGATCGATTCTGCCTGTCGACCATCAGGTTCCATCCATGTGGCTCCGGCAATGGGTTTTCCTCCCGGTTTTCCACCATAATGCTGTGTGAAGTGGACAATCCGTTGTCATATAAGTGAAATATCTTTGGGTACGACATTAAACACCAATAAAACAAACAAAAAAATCTGGACATGATCAGGCCAGTTATTCTATCTGATTCTGTTGTTTACTATTGCATATTGGAATAGCAGTCTACTATTGCATTGCAGTGGTAGCGAGTGCGCTTCCTGAACTGAACATGCTTTGATTTATCGTTTACGTGTTCGAGCCCGCCTTTCAACCATCAGGTATATGAGCTAGTCACATGTCGTGGCTCTGGCAATCATGGGGGTGGTGTTTACGAAGTTTCCTCTCGGTTTTCCACCTCCACCATAATAAGGCTTGTGTACAGTATGAAGTGGACCATCCATAGTCATATAAGAGAAATACTCTTGAGTATGATGTTAAACACCAATCAAACAAACAAACTATGGAATATGTGTCAAATCATGCATAGAAATACTAGCTCAAATAATCAAATAATCCCTGGATTTTGTGTGATGTGGAATTATTGTTATGCTTTTTTTATGCTATCCTGTATAAGTCTAGTTTTGATTTTGCTATTTTTTGGCATTCTGCTAGTCACATCAGGCCTTATTTTTTCATGCGAACGTTCACCGTTCACGCAAGCTAAGAACATGTACACGTACATCAGATGTCTACAGTGTATGTACATTGTACACAAGATAGCCAGAAAGGAATTCTCCTACGCTGTCATATTTTGTATGATAGAATGGCCATAATCTTAGTTTATTTAAGTATGAACCATTTCTTGCTTCACTTATGACGTAAATTTGAGGGGAAAAAAACAATTAATTTACTTTACTGAAAACGAAACAAGAGATCGATAAACAGCGCGAAATAGTAAACCTAGGGCTGTGTGGGCTGTGACCTGGGTGGCTGGCTTTGACTCTCCAATCAATCAAAATCACCGCTGGTCTATGGCCTTCTTTAACTCTGTCCACTCATTTTGATGTATAAACGAAACCGAACAGCCTAAATTTGGATAACTTTGTAAAAAATTTACATGTGCTTTGACTTGCCCTGATAATGGCCGGATTAACTCTTTGTCTTGATGAAGCCACTCCGATAGCTTACCACGTGCTGCTGCAACAACAACACCATTTTATGACAGTCGCGTCTTGTTTAACACACCCGCAGGGCAATCACAGGTTTGTCTACTGGTATTCAAGTTTTTATTTGTGAATGATATTTGATTAAAATCAGCAAACACTGATTGGTACCAGTTATTACTGTTTATGCAGTATATCGTGGTACAACATAGCATAATTACACTGTATATTTACATAACCTATATACAAGAACGATCATTCGCACAAATTTTTTCATGTAACCGAACGATAGGTTACGTGGGTTTTAATTCACGCAAACGGTAGATCGGTTACGCAAAATTTTGAAAAAATAAGGCCTGATACGCCACATACATATTATGGCTATTGATTTTTAATTAAAAATAGATTCAATGAGAAACTAGAGGTTATAACCAGACAGTAAGGTTATAACCGGATGGGAAGGTTATATGGCTTAAAAGATTAAGATCTTTTGGGTTAAAAAATAAAAGCTTTTTACCGCTATAACTGTTTAGCTATAATAGTAAAAAAAAAAAGATTAAGAAAAAAAAAAAAATGCTTTTATCTAGGTGGGATTGAACTGTAGGCCTTCCAATTCCTAGATAAATCCATATACCTGTTATTTATTACAGGTTGAATAATGTTGTTGTATGCGTTTTACATGCTGAAGAATAACGTTCTGATGTGATTTTGCAACTTTTAATCTTTTTATCCAAAGGGTACAACTTTCTCAAATTTTAATTGTCTTTATGGCCTTGCTGGACCCCCTTACGCTCAAAATAAACCAATTTTTTTCTTATCGCTTCCATTAAAAGTTAGGCATTAAAACTATATGCTGGTGAAATTCTAATTACAAACAGATAAATTAAAGCCTATAATTTAGTTTTCCCATGATCATATATTCAAGTCACAAAACTTAGTTGCCTATTTCTGGTGTTCCAAGACTTTAAGCATATTCCAAAGCGTATTTCGAGAAAACTATTCCTGAAAAAACTTCAAATCTGAACCTTTGTAAACAGCACAATGTGACATAGTAAATAGTGCCTCATTTGTTAAAATGTTTTCTTAATGTTATACTTGACATTTTCATAAGACTATCCTCGGTGGGATAGACAAAGAAATCCCCACTGGGATCATTTTAATCTAAATTTTTTTAAAAATGAAGCACCGTTTGAAGGACTATTTTATTTGGTCAAATAATTTATCGAGTCCAATTGTTATTGCACTTCGAGAAAAAAAACATGAAATGCAGTCTATTTTTTTTCTTTTGACATTTACTCATTTTGCAATATTTTTAGAAATAATAATTGGATTTTAACCACATTAACAAA
>JARFOD010011404.1:0-11370 GCA_031763545.1 Mopalia muscosa
GTACTGTCACGTTTTGTTGCGTTCACCCCGTTTGACTACGGCCTACTAGGTTCTCATCCGCACCGTGACTGCCGTGGAAATTTTTTTACAGTTTAAAAATCTGGCACGGCATCCACGGCAACCACGGATTGTTACGTTTGCCCATCCTGTCCCCCTGAATTGTCTCACCGGTTGAATTGTATCGTTTCATATAGCTGCAATTATATCAAACACTTGGATTAAATCCAGCAAAATCAGCGTTCAGCTCACAGGCTGTTTGTTTGGTACTATAAAGTTAACACCTTGAACTGACACGTTCGGGAATATAATGATATGAAAAAATGTAACAAATAAAGAGTTCTTTGGTTTTGCTATGAATTGTTTGTGTTGAATTGATTCAGACTTTTGGTTGTTTGTTTTTGGAGTTACCCAATACTTTATTCCACTTCAAAATAAAACATAAAGAGGTTTTACGAATAAACAACCGAATTGTTTTCTGATCAAACTTGAATACCATATTACTAAATTATCCTCATTCGTATGTTTGTCCTAATTTGACCAGCGTGTGGGCACGATGTGTGCGTGGATTAGCTCCAATCTGTGTTAAAGCATGTAGTGATGATTGCTCATTAAACTTAATCTGTTGATCCTAAATGGCTTAAGTCTTTAAAATTTGTTAAATGTGTTAAACCCAGCATGCGTGTTCCACACACTTTATTTCTGGTTCGGGACAAATTCTATTTCAGACATCTAAATATTTAGTGGTATATTTTATAACATAAAAAATGCTAAAACGACAATATGTAGTGGGTATCAAATATTAGTTTCTTCTGAGGTTTAAATCCTGGAGTCCTCTAATCGAAATCTAATAGATATTAAGCACTTTACATGGCAACACATCTGTAGCGTACTGAGATAAAGCATCCATCATAAAGATATTCATAACTGAGAGTATTATTTGTATGTGGCGAAAGCACGGCACATCGACCTCGGCAAATGTTTGTGTAGAAATGAAATAGAAAACCTCAAAATGGCTATCACGTCAAGGTAGATCTTAAAATAACACATATAACTATATTGAAGAGTGAGAATAACAACATTTACCCTGCATGCGTTACTAATTCAAACAAAGCTGGAAATTAGCGCGAGTTGATTTTATGCAGAAGCAAGATATTTATATATGCAGATGCTATATCGCTGATTGGGTTTAGGCGAGTGCTTGTGGTAATTGTTTCATTCGTTGACTATTAAACAAACATACGCATGTAGAATATAAGTTGTAAGAAAACAAATCAAATGACAGGTTCATACTATACAAGGGTTTGAATTCCGCTGCCTGGCTACGGGATTCCTTTGTCTCGCGAAGGCCTTCTTCTGGAACTGCAGGGTATGGCGGTGAGTCGGCTCAGTCAGCCAAGATGTATATTGACGGTAACACATCACTGAAAGACAAAGTATTATCCATACGCCATACATACACAATTCTACACCTGTTTCCCCGTCTCCACTCTCGTGATCCACCAGTTGTAATTTTCTCAGGTAAGCAATTCGTGATTTACAAAACATTGAAAGCAAAAGCATATCTCCAAATCTAAATATTTCACGAGGCTTACGTGAAATTCTAGACGATTACGAATGAGATTCACGAAGAAACAGATCACGAAGGGTGGAGACGCTCTCTTAAGGCTTCCTGCGATGGGAAGTCGAACAGCTCTTCCAGATATCGTTTTGTTTTCAGGACTTCTCTGTGTATAGGATCCAGTTTCAAATCGAGCCTCAGTGAACACAAAAAACCGCATTGAACACCGATGGTTTCCTACATCGTCGTTTACAAAAAAACACACCGATGAGAAAACGACGGATAACTGGATACGGTCCCCTTATTTAGTACAGCAATCTCTTGATTAAAACAGAACAGTGCAATTCATTAAAAATGTAGATGGCTTTAGGTGACGAGTACTGCTAACTGTCATGAACAAACTGACAGGGATAATTTTGATTTGCGGTTTTTCCATATGAGCTGCGTTTGAACATAGTGAATTGTTTTTGTACTGCCGGCGTTTCGGAACATAGAACGACTTTAACGGAACAATGTACTTATTTTATGTTCACTTCTTGTCTCGACCTGATCTAACTTAGATTTGGAAAATAATTATCGGTAAAATATACAAAGTACGTAAGAGAAAAGATCTTACCATATTTGAGCAAATCGTGTCCTATGTTCCAGTGGAAAAGACCAACTGGACTGCAAATATTAACACGAAGACGAAATTTCTGAGCCAACGTAATTCACACACTGAATTCGAATTACAGACATTCAGTCTGCTGGCAATTCAGCCCGCTACAAACACTGTATATTCAGTCGGCTCATGTTACTGACCTAATTAGTACAACAGCCCGCTGTGTAAAGGTCTTTTTATACAGAGTTCGGTTTGCGGTGCGGCGTACGGTTGTGGCGTGCGGTGCGGTGACGCGGTTTGCACGTTTTGTCGTTCATATGGGATACGGCAAAACGGATGCGGTTTGGGAACTTTGGAACAAATAGGCGACATGTCAAGCTTTCAGTCTCGTGCACTATTTTCAAGGCCGGAAACCCCCTTTTACGGAGAAACATATTCCTTCGAAATCTGTGTGAATATGTATAGTTTGTGAAACAATAATAAATAGAACGTCAACCTAAGCACAGTTACATTTGATAATAAAGATTTAAAAAAATTGAATTACTCTGTTGTCGTATGACATCGTCATGTAGGCCGTGCGTATTCTTACAGCAGTAATTCGCCGATTGACGACCGCATAATTTGCTTCAATTTGATGCATATCACTACATAAAATGGAGCCTCTTTGTGACCAAGCCGGTTATATACCGGCGAAGGTTTTAATCAAATGTCAGTAACCCTGAAAACCCGTAATTGGATCTCTCGTCTTCCTTCTGACATTTTCTACAGACCGGGATTTCAACTCCCACCCCAGGCTGGAAAAGTGGTGATTTCTTCCCGGCCATCGTGACCTCCAGGCCTGCACCACTGTGTATTCACGTGGGGAAGTTAGTGACTTCCGAATGGTCGGTAATTTACCGTTTTTTCCCAGGGTTTTCCTCCACCCAGGGTTACCCATTAATACTGACCCACCATCCTAAGTGAATTACTCTTGAGTACAGCGTGAAACACCACTCAATCAATCAATCAGTCAATGAATCTTTATATGACATTTGTGACAGATTTTGTTGTTCTGGAAGCAGCTATGCATATTTATTAAGTTCAATGATACAGAACTGACCAAAGGGACGTTTCATGAAGTTTAAATTCATGATACAAAGGAAGCTGTTTTGAGGGTTTTCGTAAATTAGCCTATAAAACTTCATGAAACATCACTTGCTCAGTTATTAATTTACCTGTCAGTCCCACTTTCTGACCAATATGCTGCCATATATCTTTCTTCTTTTCGACATCCTTGTACTCCTTTTCCGATTTATCGTAGAGAAATGGATTTTTCTCCACTTCAATGATTATTTTTTCTGTCAAGTCCTTTTTTGCTGACTCCATGTCGGCCTGCATGGGCTACGTGACCCACCAACAAAATCAAAACAAAACAAAATGGGGCACTGACTGACCTTGAGACGTCAGTCCCCTCGCACTGTCGTCACTGGAAAACCGCCCGCTGATTGGTCCACGCTCGTCCGGCTTGTGCGGCTCCGCACAGAAATCCGCTCCAGAGGCAATCTGGCCGTCGCCGGATACGGCGACCGCAACGGCGAATGCGGCGACCGTGCTGTGTATAAACGGACATTAGAAAAAACACACAGAGCATTCCGTCCGGAAAACGCACGCCGTACGCCGCACCGCAAACCGCACTCTGTATAAACAGACCTTTAGTCGAAGCAGGTTCAGTTTAGGAAGTGCACTCGCTATCACTAAGCCACGGCCGCGGGCCTTAATTTTAAATAAAATAAAAAATTTAAACAGGGTCTTCGTAAATTGATAGCAGTTGATATCAATCGATCTGCACAGATCTTTTCAAAGATGCTTGACTACACGTATCTCGATGGATATGTATTGGAAAGTCGGTTGCTGAGAGTTTATTGAGTTTGATACAGAGACGAGTAATGACTTTTTGTAATTAAATTGTCAATGTGCCTAACACACTTGGCTTGTTTGAGCGTAAGACAAATATTTGGTCAGCAATTCCCTGGAAATATTTGTATCATTTCAACAAAGCTGTCGATGTAAATGGTAACGAGTAACTCTCTTGATAACGCAACGATAATCAAGAACAACGAAATTACCTAAAACATGCGACATGCTGTCCTGTAAGACACTTACAACTATGACAGCACATTCAGGATTAATCCCCCTCCCCCATCCCCCTAAAAGCGAAAAAATACAGGTCTTAAGAGGATACTGAAGACAGATTCATGCCAATGCCTTCTTTAACAAAATATAATCAAACTTTGATTTTTCTAGGCACCCTTTGTTAATCGACAATTAATGAACCGGCATAAAGGTTATTTCGAGGTTCACACTGCTGTATATTAAGCCCAAACAATACATAATGTTGTGAGCTGCGATGCTATCATACCGTTTAGAGTGTGTTGTTCTCAATCTGTTTCACCTTTTGGCTATAATTGTAGTCGAGCGTCCTGTGTCAGTATAATTAAACCATTCACTATATAAAGAATTGTCACTTTTTATATAAATCAGATCTCACATTGATTCGTGTTAGTGTTTTTAAGAACCTCTTCATGATGTCTCTGATAATGACATGTTGCCTGGACAGATGGCCGTCCCCGTGATGTCCCAGAAACTTTAACTCTGCTTGATTTATGACTGAAAACCACTCAATCCCTTATATTCCATTATCAGTTAAATGTCACGCCATTGAATGTAATTTTCAACCACTATTGATATTGAGGAGAAACTTGAAATTTACGCTCTGACAGATTGCCAAAAATAATTTGACTATACCGATACGATGCGCTAAAAGCCACAGTGTTGATAGTTTGGCCATTTTCCATAGAAGGAAAATCAAATTACTTTAAAAATGTGTTTTTTTCAGATTTGTTCCCACTTAATTTTCCTCAGAATAAATACATTTCCAGAATGAGAGACAGACGCGGAAAACCATTATGTCTTGAAGAATTTCTGATTTACAAGGATACAACAATAACTCAATTGGATTACTCTATAAAAATTAAAGAATTTAGTAAAATAATTTCTGGAAACAGGGAGCAATTCATCTTTCAATCAGTCGTATGGTATTGTTCATCACAAAATAAGTTTCTATATTTCGGTTTATTAAGCCACCATCAGGAATGGAGAGACAGTCAGGTAGATGCTATATATAGTACGTGTAATACAAAACAATACGATTACTAGCAGTGTATTTAGATAACATATTATTATAAAGGAAACTTAAAACAAAGATAGGTCTTTGCTGGCTTGTAATCCATGGGGGGTTGATCTTTTTATAGCTAGGGCTTCTCTAAACAGGAGTGGAATATTAAAACGAGACAAAGGTAATGGTGTAGTAGTTATAAACTGTGATGACTACAACAAATGCATAAACCAAAAATTGGCTCTCTTCAGTCAACCGCGCGCTGCAAGGAATGCTCATTATCCGAACACATAGTGTCTCAATATATTGTAAATCCTCCTTTTTGCTTTGACACCACAGATAGAGTATTATCTGATTTAAAGAACAAATAGTAAGTTCTAATCCGATAACAAACTCTTGTGAATAAATTAAAATGAGAACTCTTTATTAAATCAAAAGTTACATTCATAAAGTAATACTCGATTCAGTCAATACGTTTCGATATACTGGGATAGTGGACTTCTGCTTATTCCCTTTGACTGGGTGGCTCTTTATTACATGTATACCCGGTGAAAATGTTTGGGGTGGTCTTCTGAGTTACCCCGTGAAATTATATGGGGTTTTTCTGTGATGTACCTCTTTAAAATGTATGGCGTAGTCTTCTGAAGTACCCCGTGAAAATGTATAGGGTGGTCTTCTGATGTACCCCCGTGAAAGTATATGGTGTGGTCTTCTAATATATCCCGCGAAAATGTATGGGGTGGTCTTCCGATATACCCCCTAAAAATGTATGGGGCTATCCTCTGAGATACCCCGAGAAGTTATATACGGGTTTGTCTTCTAATATACCCCGTGAAAATATATGGGGTAATCTTCTAATATACCCGGTGAAAATATATGGGGCTATTCTCTGAGATACCCGGTGTAGTTATATACGGTTTTGTCTTCTAATATACCCCGTGAAATTATATGGGATGGTCTTTTGATATACCCAGAGAAAATATATGGGGTGGATATATTGGGGTTATTGGTAAAATATTTGATAATCATTAAAGGAGTTATGCCTGTAGTGACCTCTATTTGAATGGGTGGGGTACGTCTTATTGTTACCCTATAACAGTGTGAGGTGGTACAGCAGCATTAATGCCGCAAATCCCACAAAATAAAGAGATGGGTTATTCACAATAATTTCCTGTTCATTTATCATCTAGTGGACTGTCAGTATCTAATGACTTCCTTTTATTATTATTCTTAGTTCATCTGATATGTCCCGCCCTGTACTGACCTCTGAGTTAGATCTGTCCTTTGAGTTAGCTCTGACCTAACTGACTTCTTCTGATCTGCTCACAGTATTTATACAGTTTGGCGCGTGCAGGTTACAACGACCTAAGTCAAAGCACGACTTCTCAACCGAAATCAGACAAAGTAGTCTATCAGTGAACTGATCTCAACATTGCAGACAAAGTCACTGGTTTTAGTTATTCAACTGGATGAGGAATATTATAACCATCTAGAAAGACACTTTGGTGATTAAAAAAGAGTTCTTAGCATCCAAATGTACAAACAAGTTATGTGGACTACTTGTCTAATCCCATGTATCTATAGTGACAACATGGCGGCATTTATGAAAGATCGTTTTATACTGGAACTAACATCATTCACATTTGTCTATTTAAGGCTTCTTCTCGATAAAGTAAGTTATTTTCGGTCCCCATAGAAGCTAATAAACCTGTTATAGCAGTAGTAATTTAATGGAATGCACCTTTGTCTGTAAACTCTATAGTCCATTACCATTGCTACATCGTTGTTGTTGTTGTTTAAGATTTGACAGTTGCCACAAGCGAGTAACATGAGTCTATCATTATCCACCAACAATTAAGTAGAATGTTCCTCATTTCAACATCAAATTTAGTTTCTTTGTTGGTAGTTGTTTATGCACTTGTCACAATATAAACTCCTAAAGAGAGACCATGCAGCATAAGGCGGCTTACTTGTATTCTGACCCTACTTCATGTGCTGGATTTCTATTGGCAAATACACCCAAACTCGTGGGAACTCCAGCCTATCAACGACGCTCTATCACACAACAGTTACGTGTATTTGTTGCGATGGTGTTTGGCGAACATCCTTATAATTTCATAAAGTCCAACGACTCGATATAAATGTTAGCTAAAATGTGAATACAAAACCTGCTCTTGATCATGTTTATAAGTTGATTTCGAGTGCTGCTTTCCGTCATTATTGTTTTTGCTTCCAGTCGCAGATTCTTACTGTTGTTGGATGGGCAAAACTATTGGTCAGTATTATTATCAAAAAAAAACAAAAAAACCCAAAAAACAAAACAAATTGCATTAGGTTATTTGTCCTTCCGACACTCAGATAACATAATAAAGATTTCTAATCTGCCAAAGATAATGCACCCATGTCTTAGCTTTGGCTGGCGTAGATAAGAGATGATGTGTCTGGGGTTGTTGCTTTAACCGAAACGTACACAAGGAATTAACTTTCTATCCCCTTTGTCAAAATCCATTTTAAAAAAAATAGCTAACATCAAGCAAAGGTTCAAAGCAATGAATGCTAAGTTAAACTTCCGAGAGATAAAAAGATAACGATTCATCAGTAAATCACATAAAGAAAACAAGACGAGTTAGTTTTCAGTAGAATTGCTATAAAAAAACTCAGTTGTTCATCTCGCTAGTCATCAGCTGATTGTGTAAATCTCTGAAATGTCACGCAAATTAATCAATCAGTTCCCATATAGAGTGTAATACAAGATTTTCCAGTTTTTCCTCTACAATTGGACTAACAGCTTGTTTAAATATTTCTTTGTCCACTGCTGTATTACTAAGTATAATTGAAAACCAATTCTGTGACCCGGGCAATTGTTAACACCATCGTTGTGAAAATTTGTAAAACTATGTATTCATACGTTTGACTGGGAACATTAATTCTATTTTTACACTTCTTTTACATCCCTCTTCGTCGAATCGAATCAGTACGTTGTTCCAAAATTCCTTTCAAGTTTCTCTGATTACACATGGGTTGATGTGAGTAATTTTTGTAAATAAGATAATTAAGAACCGCGTAAATTGTTGTTCAAATAGAAATATCAGTTTATTATATACTTGTATATTTCGTTGGACCTTGACCCATGCTAACCA
The DNA here is from genome assembly GCA_031763545.1 of Mopalia muscosa. NCBI lineage: Eukaryota > Metazoa > Mollusca > Polyplacophora > Chitonida > Mopaliidae > Mopalia > Mopalia muscosa. Next base: position 8,454 of record JARFOD010011404.1, read on the forward strand.
AAGAAGATACTTTTTGACAAGCGTATAACATTTATTCCTAGTAATCTTATTAAAAAAAGAAACTTCATAATGTTTGGATGTCGATAAGTTGAACATACAAGAAAAGTTGTTTTACATAATGATTAAATTTCAATTTTTACCCATAAAGTAACCAGTTCCACCGGAAATGCTACGGAAATGTAAGAGAGAAAAAGTGGTAAGTTACAACTTGATGAAAGCATATCAATAGCACGTGCTCCATGAGCGTTCACAACAGCGACACAACGTCTCCTTATGGATTGAATGGTGCGTCTGAACACAGCCTGGGGAATGCGTCGCCATAATTGAACCAACATGGCACCAAGTTCCGGCAAATTCTGTGGAGGGTTCCTTACTTGACGGAGTCTTCTGCGCAACACATCCCCTACAAGTTCTATGGGATTAAGGTCGGGAGACCTTGAGGGCCACTCCATGACTTCATGCCAGCATTCCAAATATTATTCCGCGTTGAATTGGTCGTATGAGGTCTGGAATTATCGTGTTGGAATGTCAGACCTGGGACATGAGCTGCCATGAATGGCAAAAGCTCTGGAAAGAGCACTTGATATCTGTATCCTACAGCAGTTCCTTGAACGACCATCAGTCGAGAACGGGCAGGACCATTAAAGGCATCCCAAATCATAACACTACCGCCCCCAAAACGGTCCACTGCCTGCACACAACACTGGGCGTTGAGTTCCCGCGTCTCATCCAAACTCTAGCTCTCCCATCAGCGAAGTGCAAAGGAAATCTGGATTCGTCACTAAAAACGACCCTATTCCAATCACGCCAATCCAGTCCATCTCAGATGTCGTTGTGCCCAGAGAAGCCGTTGACGTCGGTCTAAACAATTCATTCCTAGTGGACGTTGCAGTGAGAAATCGATAACGCAAATGACGTAAGACGATTTGTCGGTCTTCTGCATGTGTCGTCACACGTGGTCTACCCAAACGAAGTCGGTCTGCTGAGGTGCCAGTTTGTTGGAGACGTGTTCGAAGATCATGGATAGTCCGTCGACTACATTCCGTAAACCTGGCAACGTCAGTGGCTGAGGTTCCTGTATTCAGCATGCCAATGGCACGTTCACAGTGAATGTTTGACAGTCGTGCCATTGCAAATCAACGGATCATTTACTGTAAGAACTTGTTTTCCCGAGATGTCCCTCTACTGTGCTAACGTGGGCTCAATTGCACGTGTCTCATAAGGTCACGTGGCTAGGAACACAAGGAAACAGATTTTCTCCCGCTGTTGTTCAGTAGTGAAAAGTATTTCAAAATGGACAATTTTCCGAACCGACTAGAAAGTATTTCCATGCAGTATTAGAGTGTTTGTTTGTTTGTTTCTTTGATTGGGGTTAAACGTCGAACTAAAGGTTATTTCACTTATATTGTCCATTCACACTGCTCCTTGCCTTATTACGGGGGAAACCGGGAGGAAACCTCGTGAAAACCACCCCGCGATTGCCAGAACCACATCTTGTGACACACAAACATACCTAATGGTCGACAGGCGGACTCGATCCAGTGAACGGTACATCGAAGCCGCTTCAGTTTAGTAAGCGCACACATTACCACTTATACACGGCTGCGGGCCTCAGCAATAGAGGTATCACACAAAATACTTAAGTAGTATACCTTAAAGTATGGACAATGGCGATAAACTCTCCTTTCAGGAAGAGTAGATGAGAAATTGTCACCAACGGAACACATGCTAAGACATTCCGAGCTACCAAGCAGAAATTATAAGTGGTGAACAGGTGCCAATATTTCCCGATTGGGTGGTAGACAGCTAGAGAAACGATTATATCACCGACAACCAAAGAAACCAAAATATCAGTTGCTTTTGGTGGAAGATGCAGGGTCCTTAAATGGTCCCAAGTTTAGTACCCGTTGTTAGAGATTTTTCAACAGGGAAAGAATTCCTGCTTTTATCTCATCCTTAAACTGTATAATTCTGGTGAAGCATAGCATCTCATCGATTTTTCCGATTCAGGACAAATTTGTTTTAAATTATGTTTACTTTGTAAGAATATATTTGCTGTAACACAGATCACAGACACGACTTACCAATAAATGCATCCGGCACTGATACTGAATGTTTATTTTGTAAATACTAACGGGTCATAGATCTATACACTATTATACCCAAAAGTGATATTACTGTGTGTCGTGTTGGCTTAGTCTTTAGGCAACGATCCAATACGATCTTGACTGGCATTGTACGTGTTTCAAACTAAAACATTACAGTTAGAAATATCGCACGATTTCAACAAAACAAATAAAACGCCATTATTGGCCACAGCCATATTAAAACTGTTGTCCTTTATTGTGCGTATAATTCTTTCTGGGAGCCAAAGTTACTTTCCATGCTTATAATTTACAATTTTCCGTGAAGAGTAAAATATGTTATCGTGGGCCAATCTAATTTTGTGCTGTACAATATTAGCTGTCATTGGAGTCGGTCTTAATTTAATCTTTATTGTAACCATCGCCAAACAGAAGAATCTACAAACATATACAAATCGCATCGCCGGTTATTTCGTGTGCAGCAACGTGCCCCTCTCAATTGTGACTATCCTACAGTGTCTTGAAGTGCAGGTTCACGATATTTTTTGGGTTTCTTTTTTATTCATGGCTTTTTCCTATTCCATAGCGGACCCACTAATCCACGGCTGTGGAAACAGGTCCATCCGGGAAGGTGTCCTGAAAACGCTTCATATCAGAAAGCAGCACCGGACAACCTCAACCGAAATACGTGTCATTTAAACATCCTTCTGGTAGGCAGAGTAATTCATTGAAAAGCAGTGTCACATATATTTACCGATACACTTTGTAAATAAACGAATACAAAACGTATACTTTTTAAACGACACTATATTTGATTAGTTTTTAATCGATAT
>JARFOD010011415.1:0-11370 GCA_031763545.1 Mopalia muscosa
AAAGAAGTTTGACATCCATAAAAATGTGTTATCACTTGTTTTGATCATCTACAACTTCTAAAATGCCACTTAAACAACTTTGATTCCAGTCGTCTTTAATTCCTTACTGGTTAATTCTCAGCGTAATCTAAACACTTACACTTGCGTTCTCTTGTTCAATACATGTACATGGGAAAGTTGACTCGTTTGACAGCTTATAATTTAATCTTATTTGTTTTTATGTCAACAAATAAACCTCTGTTGATTGTTTAACTAAACCGACTAAATAAAAGAATAAATTTGTTTTTTTTTTCTGGAGTTACATTTCAATTCTAGACATTAAAACTCATACGACGAATTTGGAGAGATATTTATTTGGTAACAGAGAGTTTTATAATATAAAGAAGATGTAGTTTGGGTATTGTTCCATCTAATAAACAAGTCGAGGAACCGGGAAACCGTTGTCGAGATAGAATAATTTAATATAGTTAGGTGTTCATTAACTGTTTAGGTGAAGGGATTACCAGGCGGTAGGAATATCTATACGGTATATGTAGTCTAAGGCTTGTGTTTTGTTTTTTATAAACGCCAACTTTAACAAAGATTTGATTACATTTTACTTTCTTTCTATTTTGAGAAGAACATGACTAATGTACACGACATGTATCTCATTATACAATGTACTGCCAACACTATAGTTAAGGTACCCGTGCCTATGTGACTTTTCGGGTACAATCTTCTGTTTATTAAGGCCTTTATACATCGTCACAATTTGACCCAATGTCTTACAGGGTTCATAGATGTCCTGTTTAACTATGGGTATTTAAAATGGAGAATGAACTCAATTTTAGACTTCATTTTAACTAGACAGCCGACAAGTCTGCATGCCCAGTGTTCGACAGCTTTCCTGGCGGATCGACCACAAGTCCGACATCCCTGATTTTAAAACTGCATAATTCATTATAGTGTAGTGAACAATGATATAATACACTATCGTCTAATTGTCTAGGATTCAATGAAGTGTAAGTTGGAATAAATGATTAAATATAGGTTCCATTTAGTATTATACTATTAGGTTGATAAAAGGTTTACCATTATACCAAACTATTGACATCATATTGCATTTTAAATTTATTATGATAATTAGTATATCTGCCGGGGCATTAAGCTGTGCTCACTTCTGCTCTAGTTACCTTGATAGTTTAATGTGATTTATACTGATTTTTATAACATACCTGTGGAATGTCTGCAGAAACCTAATATAGGCCTACTCTACATACGATCGTGAATAGGCTACCCGTCGGTGTATTTTGTTAGTCAACCCAGGACTAGGTTACGAAAAGAGATCAACATAGTCAGGAGAATTTTTCACAGTTTGATTAGATTTATATTTGAGACATATTGAACTTTTCCTGAATTTTACCGTTATGATACAATTATCAGTATATAGGCTGTTGGACTTGTGGGGTGTCGGTGTCGTGTGTCCCTCCGTGTCGGACTAGTGTACTGTCGGACTTGTTGGGAATGTCGGACTTGTGGGGTGACTGGCTTGTGGGATGACGGACTTGTAGGCTGTCCGATTTGTTGGGTGTGGGACTACTGCTACGCACCCATAAATACAAGCTCTGACATTTTGTGCAGGATGTTAACTTTATTGAAACTAATAAATGCCTCTCAAAAGGCTGTCTTCTCTGCATAAATTTACATGGCAGGCATAACATTATAAAACGACCTAGAAACACACGTGGTAAGTTCACTGTTTAACAACATACAATCGATGGGCGGGTTGATACATTTCTATCCCTTATGCTAAGCCTATAACTGTGACTAAGACGCCTGTAGGTGTTCTTGAAATTTACATATATTCACCTGGACTACACTTGTGAAATGTACATACCTTCATTTTAACATACATGCGTATCTCAGCACACTCCCAAATTCTTTCTTAACCTAAAAGAACAAGGCGTGTATTGTAAAACGCCATATCTTTATAGGAATACTCAGTTAAACTCATTATACATAAAGTAATATTTTGATTAATATACCATAGCCAATTATTGTCTTATATATTGACCAGGATTTCCGCCTAGTAATTAATAAATTAACAATGTTCTTTGAGTTATTTTAACGTCGTAGTATTTATAAACAGCTACATCTTTACTAGTATTATATATTTTTTTTAGAGCTGTCAGCGTCATTTTCTTTCTTACACAGCGAATGAATGTATACTTATTAGGTGACACGGGTCATTTATTGTCAAGATTTCTGATTTAGAAGGGAAAAATTGATTGTACACGAAAAAGGACTATATAAATAAGATACTTTAACTCAAAACATGAGAAGGACACAGCCATTGTGTATGGTTTGTTAAAAATGAAGCCCCTTGCAGGTATTCAGTTATATTTATCGATCTTTAAGTCCGACATCACGGATTATCGTGCGAACACGTGTGCATATAAGCTAATAAGGAGATCGGTAAACGGATAAAGTCTTATATCTTATATCATATTGTAATAGTTGTGTTTGTTTTTTCTCTTTAGCTATTGCAAACAACATCATCTGGGCAGTAGAAAACAGTCGACGGACAATCCTCATACTGAGTCCCCTCTACATCGAAAGCGAATGGGCCCGGATGGAATATCAAAAAGCACAACAAGAAATGCTTCAACTTCGCCATAAAATTATACCTATCATATTTGACGACATTTCTGATACACCTATAGATGATCCAACGCTCAAACATATCTTGTCATCCGTCACCTATATTCATCACCCCAAATCCAACGACGAAAAAGCACAAAGTAAGTTTTGGCAAATGGTTGGCCTAGCTTTACCCAAAAAACGATCCGTTGACAGCGAGCCGCCGGTGCCAAGAGTACATCCCACAGTTGGACTTTCTACATCACAAACTCTTATGTCACAGGAAAGTTGGCAAAGTTCCAGAACTGACACCACTGATATAGAAATGGACGAAGTCATAGACGATGACGTCATCGAAAGTAATGACGTGAGGAATCGGATACCCGCTGACGTCACGATTGACATTAACGAAGCCGATAAAATTCGGATGAAACATGGCGGTGACAAATTACAAATGGAGCAAGCATTGAACAATAATGTGGACAAGTACATCTCAATTCTTGAAGGGGCTGCATGAGTTGTTTGTCCTCTCAGAGATTCAATACATGCTAAATTAACCACCGGTTGAATGTGGAGATCTAACTTGTGGCAAAGATGATGTTGTTATTACGTGTTGATGGAGACCAAAATTGTATTAAAAGATAGCTAAGCTCGAAGAGTGTGATGTCATTCGTTTGTTAATGTGGACTGTTGAGTTAAACGAATTCACAAATGACGTTAATATTTTCAATGAATTAGATATGGTTGGCTTTACAATCCGATATTAATTCAAGCACTGTGAGACATCGACCAATGAAATATCATGATAGGGCCAGATATCTTTTTTCAATGTCAGTTCACAAAATGACCACAAATAAGGCAGACGAGTTGGGAGTTCGTATAGAGGAACCAAACAAAAATATGTTGTGTTCGTGACACCTGTGTTTATGACTAACTACATTTGTTCTTAAGCGCACACTTTAACGACAGAATGTATATACTGCAATTATGTAATGGTAATCATATTATAAACGACTTAACGCTTAGAAGGATGTAGCCTTTCAACTTAAAGACAACTTATACGAGAAGCCACTGGGAATAACAGAGAAAAAAACAACATCTGAACTGACTCACAGAATATAGCGTACAGTCGCTTTTGGTGTTATAATATACCCCGAATAAGACATTTTGAGATTATGAACCCTATAGTGTGTTCAATAACAATGTACATATTTGTTTTAAGATGTATGGATCATTCAACTAGACATTTGAGTTCGACTCAAGGTCAATTTTTCAAAGCTAAATTGACACGAACTGAGTTTATACTTTCCTGTCTAAAGACGATAGCGATTGGCTAGTCATAACGTAACCAAAGGATATCTAAAGAGGGCGATCAATGGATGAATGTGCTCGAGTTGAAAATAATTATGGTGTTCGGTGAGTGAAGACAAAATAAACTGATTCTATTAAAAAAGTATAACATTTTTAAGATGCACTTAATTAATTACCTTTATTAGAAGCCTAGCGTCACCTCTGTCGCTATTCATATATACTCTAATATTATTTAAACGCATCGTCAGTATATCTGCGGTCTTATTTGTTCTGAATAAGAATCTGGACTCGAATCTCAGTATACGTATATGCAGAATGTCTCTTTCTTTCAATTTATAAATACATAAAAAAAAGTCTATATCTGACCAACCGTAGCTCGGTCGTTAGACTTTTGACCGGGCTAAGCCAATAGTTGGTTCCGTCTCTACCGGTTTAAGATTACATAATTCTCTAAATTTATATGTACACATATCCATGTATACATGTTATAATCCAGACGTCTTTAACCGAAATTCGGTTCAGGATGAACAATTACAGCATTTCTTATGCGTGCATAGCTACTTTTGACTGTCCCCTTCGAATTGTGACCTGTCAACTGAATTCCATTTTCACAGATTTATCTTTTTGCTAGACAACCGGATACGAAGTTCCTTTGTTCGTCTTTAGACTTAAGATTAAGATTTTCTCTTATCAAACTTTCGTATAACATTAAAAACATTTACAGATGTTGCAGGCTGAAAACAAAACGCCACTGATTTCGTTGGCGGACAATTCTCAGATCTCACAAAAGATGCGTACAAACTTTTAGAAAAATATTTAAATATGGTTATATATTAGGAAAAAATCTCTAATAAAGTCAACAAAATGTTTTCATAGTACAGCTGATATATTGAATCCTTAACAATTGCCCAGTTCAATGTCAAAATGGACATCTATCAAAATAGAAAAAAAACAAACAAGACAAAAGGGACTAGAAGTAAGGGTTCTATATGTTTGTTTTTTTAATTTTCAGTTTTCCTTTTTAGTATATTATGGTTGTTATGGTATTGAACTATGATAAATTTTGAAAACAGAAAGGAGAGTTAACTATTAGTTCGTGTCTCTGCAGGCTGTATAAAAATTCTATGATTTTATATAGAAAATTATATAATCATTGACGAATATGTGGATTTTAACATATCATATTAATACTGAAAATGCATTGCAATGAACATACTTGGACGGCATTAATTTGAATATTTGACCTTTTGCTTTTTTTGTTTTGTTTTGTTTGTTTTTCTTCTGCCTGTTTTGTTGTTTTGATTTTGGCTTTGTTTGTACCAAACTTTGGTTACGATTTTAATAGCATTATTTGTTCAACATGTCATTCGAGCCATTCCTTGTTTATATCATTATATCGAAACGGTAAATCGCCGCAAAAGGTTTGACCAATATGTTTCGGTAATCCTGTAAAAATGTCTTGTATATATTGAAAATAAATGTTTTGTTTTTGTTGATTCCTAATTTGATTGTTACTTGAGCTTGGTGTGTATGTGGTGTGCGCACAGGGCTGGATTACCCTTACAGCAATATAAGCACGTACTAAGAATAGAAGAATAGAATAGAATAGAATATAATTTATTTAAAGTCGGTTTTACAACATGAAACATTAGCTCACAGAGGAGCTATTCTAGCCCACGAGGGCAACAAGGGGGCACCAAAAAGATGCAAAAGTAAGCATTATTGAAATTTTTCCTATATATTTTGTTTTATTTTGAAAAACAAAATTTAATTTTATGGTTTGTTATTATTTGTATTTTGAAGTACAAATATGCTGGTCACGAAAATAGTTTATGTGTTTAGAGCCTCTATACCTTAAGCGACCTTGTGTGTGCGTGCGTGTGTGTGTGTGTGTTTCCTGTTATTCTCATGTCATGTCACCTGGGCCATGATATGCCATTGTGATAATGCGGTTAAGCGGTTTTTGTCTTTCACAACACCTTTTAACAGTTGCAACACAAATGAACTTGTAAAAAATAGCCAAGTCATATACTTATCATCAAGGAGTTATGGTACATTATCCTATGTCCAGTAGTTTAACGATGGTAACCGTATTCTTAAAAGATCCAAAACGACCTTGACCTTCACTGAAAAAAACATTTAAAGCTGGTGAAATAAAGATATCTAAATAATAGCCATTTGAGGGAAGTTTAATCGAAATCTAGACTGATCCTGTGATTGATTTTTTTTTTTTTTTTTTTTTTTTTTTAAAGTGAAAATTAACAGTATTTTCTTATTTTGGGATAACACTTTCTTAGTTTGAACATATACTAGTTCAGAAGGTTTTGCAGATTGAAACCCATCCGGGAATCGAACCAACGACCCTCAGAGTGAAGCACCAAATCGCCAGCAGCAAATACCGGCGCCCTAGAACCACTAAGCGACATAAAATTACCAATCGCTTTCATCTTTGGAAGCTGTGTCTTTCTCCTATAAGAGGAGTGGTGAATGTCCTCTTGGCTTCAGCTGACTAACCTTCTATTTTTGTAGAAGGCCAGGTGGCTTAGTGGTCTAGGTGGCCGAAATTTATTTCTGGCGATTCGGTGCCTAACTCGTGGGTTCGATTCTCGGACGGGTTTCAACCCGCAAAATTGTCTGACCTAGGATTTGTTAAAACCTTGAAAGTGTTATTCCCCCAAGAATAAAATACTGTTTTCACTTTCTAAAAAAACACAATAACTTTTCGGTGCATCACTCTGAGGGTACTGGGTTCGATTCCCGGACGGGTTTCAACCTGCAAAATGTTCTAAACAAGAATTTGTTCAAATTTTATATAAGTGGAATGTTCTAGAGAACGGCCATTAAATGCATGGCAGTTTCATCGAGGATCTTAGTTGGAGATTCCTGATTCCTGACCACCTCCCATGCACATACCACGCCAGTTATAAGTTCGTTGTAAACTATGCGTGATTCGTAACAATTGTGAGTGATGTAGCTAGATAAAATGTCTAGTATTTTCCTTAATTTTGAGATAGGTGCGGCCATTCGGCTAGTTAAAGCAAACACGTTGTCAGAAATTTGGTTATAGCTGAATCATGCATGCCAGGTGTCATGCGCGAGCCAGAAATGAACACATCGCTTCACTAGCTAATATCACAAAAATTTAATCACCAAAGTAATCATAGACATGTATTTAGAAAATCGTGATATACCTAGAGGGGTAGGAATATATTTAATGTGAACTTTTTTCAGCTATCTGTTATATCAGGACATACGGTATCAGAGCTCTGACATTTGTCGTTATTTATATTTTGAGCACATGATCATCCAAGAGCATGAAACAAAACAGATCGAAATCTCGGGCAAAGCTATAAAAATAGTCATGTTCTATACTAGTTCTGATATTTGTATATCCCGTTGACATCGTTTCTAAATCAGCGACATGCCTCGGGGGGACAAACCAGTGAACGCTTCATTTCTCTGTGTCAGATCGAAGATAGTCTATCGCTGAATTTCTATCTGATCATGAGCGATAGTCATGGACTATTCGTATAGTTATTAGAAACCCTGTGAATGGTTCCTCCGTGGCATCAGTATTTATAGTTATCTTATTTTGTGTTAGTGTTTGAAGCCAAACCATACAATGTACCCATCCAACCCTTTCTCAGATTTTATATTTGAAAAATGAAAACGCTTTATAACAGGCAGAAGGTGGAAATTATATGAAAATGTACACTGACAACGAATTCTGCAAGATTAATTAATTGAGATTTCCCTTTTTTGTTTTGGCTCTCCTACTGTGCAAAATTATTTTAAAAAATCCTCACCTTTGAAAAATGTACACATATGTTACACCCATAAGCACTGTCAGGGGAAAAAAACATAAAAACAAATTGAGTTTAGATATATAGCCTGTTCTCAGTAGTTATGATAAATGGGGTTCGGATTGTACGGATGGCGTTCATAATCGCATCAGAGCTTATTTTACTCGGTGACCTATGTATAGCGAACGGTTAATGCCATATCGCTTCTCTTTCGCTCGAACGTTGACTATTGTTTGACGTTTCGGGACTATTTTATGTCAAGTCACCAATTTTCAAGTCCGTTGTTCAAATGACTCTGACAGGATTAGAAAAGTTATCCAAAAATTTGAACAGCATTTTTTAAAACTGCATTTAGCATATACAGGTTTAATTTTTGTTGTTGCGGTTGTCTTTCCCTTTAAAATTTTAGACCCTTTTTTTCTCATTTGTTCCATGGTCCATCTTACCAAAGAGTATGCACCATTTTACACCCGGTTACGTTGTCTTTATTTTGAAGAGTAAGGCCGGGATACGTTACCAATTAGGGTGTTTGTGTTGAAGAATATTATGGTAGGAAATTATGTTAAATTACATTTAACAGGCACATATTGAACTGGGTAGATGTGTTTGGATAAGTATAAAGCATTATTATGATCGGGGAACCTCACAAATTTCCCATAATGCATCATTTTTAAAGTTGCGTTCTTCTGGATTTTCTTGTGTGCTACGTCACATGATACGTTAAAACAGGGGCCTCAGTCCCCAATGCTGGTTAGGTTACCTATGTCAGTTGCATACTTCTAGTCAATAAACTTCTGCTACAACTAAGTATCACAACATGGACTAGGATCAGGTCGACTGTGATCAAGTGTCACTGGGAATAAGAGCGGGTCTTCTCTGTGCAGCTATAATACTGCCGCATTAGTTATGCTTATAATGTGACACAGGCAGAAACTTCTCTTATTTAGGCCTACACAAAGTCAATATTATTTATTTAATAAAGCCGACCGCAAGTGTTCCTATGTGATAAATATTTACTCGCCCTACCTAACCCGCAAAAGTTCTTCTCTCAAAGGTCTATTTATCGTTTTTGTGCATCTTTGCTCCATTCAAGTTGATCCATTTTAGCGGTCATGTATCAGAAAAGTAAAACATGCTTAACTCGCTTGCAATCAACTTTTACAAGTTGTACCTTATAGCAAGAGCAAATATGTCGACTGCAATTAACGTGCAATCGGTCGCAGCCAGTTGAAGTGAGATGCTGGGAGTCGAGTTGAGATCAGTCGAGATGGATCACAAGAACGACATGTTCAGGATGAATTGTAAAGAAAACGAATCCCATCATCTCACGCTATACGCTACTAGAATTGACATGGTCATAACGTATATAATTAACTCATACACACATTAAACTATGCATAACTCTGAGCAACCATTCTTTGCTAAGTTGTATTAAATGCTAGCTTTAAATACTTTTCCAAGAGTTTATGTATGATTCATGCCGTATTAAATTTCCAGAATGAAGTTATTAAGTATTTATACCAGAAACAGGTCCGTGTGACCGGTATTTAATTATTTTATCTATCAGAGCAAAGAGTAAATATTAAGGGCTAAATCCTGCTTGATGAACTGACATCACGTGGCAATTCGCGGAAATAGAAACACTTCACCGAGGTCAAATGTGGAAGAATATTTTCTGTATATATGTAATACGATCATACTTTCAAACAATTGGCGGTTCACCATAGTCATTTGTATATGGACTTAAATCCTGACATAAAATCATATATATATATATATATAGCATCGCTTGGAAGAGGGTGATATGATTCTCTCGTAATGACGTGTTCTGCCACTCCATGTAATATAAGGGAGACCAACTCCAGCGAGTTGCTCGACATGACCCATGGGCAGCTTTAGTAGTAAATATTCAGCTATTTGAAATTTTACATGCTTTCCACATGTCTATATTACAAATGAGTTATTATGTGTTTTCGTGTTGTTGCTTTTTTTTCACGGCTGAAGAGGGAGGGGGGGGGGGGGGTAAGTTGGTACAATTTCTGTAACTAGTAAAGAACTCAACTGCGGTGTTTTTATAAACTGACACGCCTTTTTCTCTCTTAATTTGCATCTTATTGGAAAACATAGATTTACACTGCTGAAGTGTACGATCATATATGTATGCTCAGCTAATGGACACGACACGCCGCTGGCTACTCCTTTTATCAAACTAAAAGCATTTACATCAGTATACCTGTATTCAATATACAAGAGAGAAGGTTTGTGGAATTTTAAAGCTTGTAACGTACGTAGTTGAAAACGTGTGTCAAAATTGTTTAAGAAATTGAACGATTTTACCATAATATAGTCTACAAAAGATATGAAACAAACCCTTAAAGAACATTTAACTGGTGGCTGAATAGTTGGTGTGATTTGATTTGACAAATCAATTATAACCCAGCCATGTATTTTAAAGAGTAAGTTAAAAAGAAAAATCCAGTGAGACAGAGTAGATAGACTGTAATCAGCAGTGAGGAAAATGTTGTTTTTATTTGGTTGAAAGCTGTCATAATGCCGTCCGAGCCAACTGGCTATCTCAAGTTGGTAACTGATGAACGGGAGACTTAACAAGTCATATCCTTTAATCTAGGTAAGCCTGAATATTACCAATACGTGTCCATGAAAAAATATTTTTAAATGATTTTGAAGACTATTTATTGGATAATAATGTATATTATTAAATCAGAAACGATATATGGCATGAAAAGTCAATTATACGTCAATTAGAAGCGGTAATTAATAGCATGGCTCTATCGCTAATAGCAAAATTATCAGCACACTCACAATACACTTTTTTCATAAGCTCTCTTAACAGGTAATTTATTCGAACTCGTTTCTTTGTTTACGTTCATTTTATAGAAACCAGTCACTCTTTCGGTATATACAGCTTATACCTCTCCAAACTGAGTGTAGTCCGAGGAGATTCGTACCACAATACTTTATTACCATTAATAAATGTTACAGCATTATCAAAAACATTACATACTATATACGTCTCAATCTATACTAACCAGCAATAGTAAATAGTGCTTGATTATCTAATCGATAAATTATAAGTCTGCCTTTCAGTTCGACTGTAACTAACCTGGTGATTTTAACGAAGATGTATAGCTCTACTTTGTAGAGTTGAACTATAGCTCAATTAGATATGTATGCCAATTGTTTTTGGCTTATGGTTAAACACACAAAAAACGAACGTGGTGTGCCTATACACGAATTTTTGACGGGAGACGGTTGCGTCATATCTTGCGTCATTAGCTTAACAGCGTTTTTCCCTAAGTGTCTTCTGTAGCGGAAGTCAGAACGGTAAACATAGAGGTAAGCTGACTTGTAAGTAGTGATTTCCCTAACTGTCCAGCCTTTGGTGTCTGTAAACTTTATAGTGACGTCACGTGATTTCCCTAACTGTCGAGCTTTTGGTATCTGTAAACTTTATAGTGACGTCACGTGATTTCCCTAACTGTCCAGCTTTTGGTATCTGTAAACTTTATAGTGACGTCACGTGATTTCCATAACTGTCCAGCTTTTGGTATCTGTAAACTTTATAGTGACGTCACGTGATTTCCCTAACTGTCCAGCTTTTGGTATCTGTAAACTT
>JARFOD010011426.1:0-11369 GCA_031763545.1 Mopalia muscosa
TTTTTTTATTACCATTTTGGGTGAACTAAAACATTTTCTACCTCCTTACCAAAAGGGAACAGGATTTTGTTGCTTTATCATCAAGGGCTTAGGCAGACACCCGTCCATCTGTCCAAATGGGCCCCCTGAAGTGAACAATTGCCTCATTTGGACACCCTGTTTTAAGAAACTTTAACATGCAGGAGATAGGAAATCTGTCAATAGTTATTTGGAAATTTTATGGGACTACGCCTTCACTAGAGCATGTTTTGCCTTCCACAAAGCCAGACAGTCTGTCTATCAGGACCATGGCGGAAAAAATAAAAATAACCAATAGTTCCCAGACATTTGAGCAAAAAAAAAAAAAAAAGGCAAGGCAAAGCTCATGTTATTTCGTTGGTTCACGGTAGAAAAAGCAAATATTATTCTTGTTTTTTTTATGATAAAATAATATGTGTAGAGTGCGCCAATCGAGCAGCAGCTACCTCAGTAGGCTTAAACACTAAGCGTTTCTCACACAAATAGTTGAAAAGCAAAGATTACCCCTTCAGAATGTATGGCATTTGTACATGATAGTAGCATTGTGTGATGCAAGGCTTTTATTTTTGTCAGTACAGTAGTTCAAAGCTTACTATATGAGGGATTTATAACTGATCATAATTATGCAGGGGGACACACAAGCGAATACAATCGCCCGATCACAACGATTGTACCATTCGTAGAAATATTTGCTACGTTTGTTCAGGCCGGCAACAGCAATTATGATCGCCGAAGCCATTCGGCTGACCAGTGACTCGGATCAAACATGTTTAATATTTTAGGCTGATTTGTAATCACCAACGATGAATTGCCAATGTACTCATGCAAACGAGTTTAGGTGGGCGAATCAGTGCTGATAAACCTTTCCGAGTTGGAGTTCTTCTCATATGACACAATATGGCAACTTGTACAAATAAAGTCTTGGCGGAATTATTCTCCGAAAATTTCTGTTCTCCCATCTGAGTCTACGTCTTTAACTCTTAATCTTCTTTTGCTGAGTAACTATATTTCTGTTTTAATCTTGCAGTATTGACACCTTACATGACTTATATGCTTTTTTAAGGGAAAAGGTTCTCCAAATCGCTGGTTCAATCACCACGTGTGCACGCTCAAATTAGCCAAAAAATTTCACTGGTATATTCGCTGACAATAAGATCACTGCGATCAGCCGATTATATTTGATCATTTTACACCATAGAAGTAAGAATGAAATTGTACATGTGGCAACCTTGTATAATAATCAGATTTAAGGTTTAATAGTAGGCTAGTTATTGGAAAACATCCCGATTGAAAAACAGGATTCACACAGGGTACAGCGTGAGCAAACACTGCCTGGTAAGGCGTGTTCATTCAGCGGGATGATATTAGCAAATCAACTACAATCACCCTGCTAGTCTACCTATTTCAAGAAATACTATTGCAGGAGTCAATACTGAAAAAGCGCGGACCATAGTGAGAACACTTTTGATTTCATCGTTTGATCCAGTTTTTAGTTTCTCGATCATAATTGCCTCACAAGAAAGAGTAATTATTTTTTCATTGGATCCAAAAAGCCAGCGAGAACATTTTTCTTCATTTGATTGGTTTAAACTTGTATAGTTGCAAATATTTTTCAATCCACATCTAGAATACCAATGAACTACGTTACAGCTGCGTACGTTTTTTTACCAGTTTTACCGACAATACAGTAGGTAAACGAATTATAGGCGAATATTTTTAAATCGTCAGAAAACAGAACATTGCATCGGATTCCTTCATACACGATGTTAATTCCCAAACACAGTGAACTTAATGTGCGTGTTTGGGGTTCATGCAACACCCACTAGAGGGATGCTTCTAGATGGTTATGTCCCCCAGGTCAGGAATTATATTTTTAAAGTGGACTTTGTAGCATAGGTGATAAATTTTGTCTATGCCATCAACAGTTCTGATCAACTTTGCAATTTTTCAAACCCTGTCTGCTTCAATTTACCGTTCACTGGATTGAGTCGCATGGAGACTATCAGGTATATAAGTGAGTCACATGTTTTGGCAATCGCAGGGGTAGTTTTTTCACGAGGTTTCCTCTCAGTTTCCATAGTCATAAGGCTAGGTGCATAGGGACAGTCCGTCGTCATATAAATTGAATACCCTTGAGTATGACGTTAAACCCTAATCAAACAAACAAACAAACACACTAATATGGGGTAGTTCTCTGGTTTCCACCGTATTTTCGGCAAGAAACGGATTAGAACCCCAATGAAATTAACACAATTACATTAGTGGTAGTTGTATGGTACCTTTTTCACCTATGAGCTGGCATTCCACCATATGAGTGACATAACCTTGAGTATGGTGTAAAACAAATCCTACACAATATGAATGCATATGGAGCTCCAACATTTTCATACAGAGCCAAGTGATACTAGTAACAGGCCTTAGTAATTAGCAAGTGTGCTTACTAATACTACTTGGATGTATCGTTCACATGATTGAGTCTGCCTGTCGACCATCTGTCATCATATAAGATAAATACCCTTGAGTATGACGTTAAACCCCAATCAAAGAAAGAAACCAATCGATAACTTTTTGAACAAGCATCAGATGTTATGGTGAAAGGGTCTATTCTTATGATACTGAGTTACATCCCTTTGTTTTTTGATATGTTCAGTTCACTCCCCTTATTTTTGGTACATAGCTTTGCATGATCATATTATTCTGCCTAAGTTTTTGCCAACGCTGCCTGATTATGCAGTTACCGCAACAGTTTCTTAAATTTCACCGCACCATGGAACCGTCGGTAATGCATGGGCATGTGCCTAGGCAGTGGGTTAACACAACTTTGTCAAAATTTTTATTTTCTTATAAAAGTGAAAAATCACCGATAAATGAGATAGAGGAAAAACATTTACCATAACAGAAACAATTTAAACAATTTAAACAAACAATTGACAAGATACTTCTTTTTTAAATGGACCACTGAATCAAATTTTGGTTGTTTCCTTACAAAATTTAAGGCGTCTCACTCCAAGGGAAATGTTTCTGTGAGATTGACATTGACATTTCTATCTTTGGGTTAAGGATAACTAATTTGGCATCTTTAATTTAAAGATTTCTTGCGACAGAACTGCTTGAAAATAATTTTATATTCCTCTCAAGCTTTTTTGTGAATAACTAGATTTCTTTCTCTTAGGTCCTGCCAATGGTTTTTTTTTTTTTTTTTTTTTGGGGGGTAAATCTTGGTTGATTGTGTTTTTTTTTTTTTTTTTTTTTTTTTTTGGGTAAATCTCGGTTGATTGTCTTTCTTTTAAATTTCTGTTCTTCACAAATATATTACAACCACACCATGCATGCTGTCGTTATACTAGCTTAGTTGATTATTAATTATATTTGCATGAAATGTGCCAGAGTTTTGGCTTATATATTTATATAATAATTACTTCACTGCTATTCTTAATTTATATCCTTTAACTTTCTGTATCCCTTATAAAGCTACTTTCGGAAAAGAAAAAAATATCGTTATATTTTGTATCGTAAAAGTGAAATATCCTTGAGTACGATTCAAATGAATAGTCTAAACCTTGTGGATAAACCCATAAGTGGAAAAGTTCAAAATGTTTTTACTTATGCTGTTTTTTTGTTGTTGTCAGATACTTTCAATTATCTGATTAAACTAAATTTTATTTATTAAGTTAAAAAATGCTATTCTGATATTCATCTGAGCATGTGCTTCAGTTAACATTTATTTGCTAAAGAATTATTTATCTGTTTCACACCAAGCATAATGCTCTCCTGTTGGCTCAAGAGTTACTCCCCCTTGCAGAGTAATCTCCCCTTGGCTGACTTACCCCCCCAAGCTCACTTATCATAAATATGTATGGCAATATATTATAATTATTGCTGAAAAGGAAAGGTAGACAGGGTTTGGTTCTTTAGTAATGCAAAGAGACTAATCATTATTTTAAATGGGGCTTCTTATCCCATTAATAAATCTGTGAGTCACAGACTCAGTCGGAAACGAGTCAAAAAATGTAAGAAAAAAAAAATATGTAAGAGACCAGTTACATCGTACCTCTATATAAGCAGATCTCCACTTGACTCTTATGATTATTTCATTTAGTGAAATTCAGTGGCAAATAACCGAGTTCTTAATTTTGGCAAAAACTTCAGGCCAGCAAACATCCTTTGTTAAATCTCATGTCCAAACTCTGTCTATTACCCTTGATAATTATGGCGGTTGAATACAACACCGAAGCCCTTGCTAGATTTATCGTAATTTTTTAAGGGTTTGTGGGAAATTGTGCCATTTGCTGTGTCTAGGTGTTGTATTGGTTGCAGGCCTACCTTTATATTTTGAAAAAATTTGGAATTTAATTTTGGACCAAATTCTTAAATATAAATAAGAAATGAGACAAAATTTTATAAATATTCTAACAGCGAAAAATATGTTAAATAATTACCAAAATATCAAATTTTATTATGTTAAAAATGCTGTCGCAGTATAAAAGAGTATTAATTTGTATATCTGAATCATTCTTATTCAAAATTATCATCAACCTGTCAAGAAGTTTTTTCTTCATTATTTAAAATTATCTTTTTTCTTTTTACAGAATGTATATTTAAACATATCAAGGATATTGGAAGCGGCCCAGCGCCTCTGTGACTCAGGTCATTATGCCTCAAACACAATTCGCCTCCAGGCGTCTCGTTTAGAGAGAGAATGGAAAAGTTTGGCCGCTGCGCTGGATGACAGGAGTAATGTCTTAGCCATGTCCGTTCTTTTTCATCAGAAAGCTGAATTGGTAAGGACTTTTTAAAATGAACCCTCAGCCTAAGGGCCACCTGTTTGAAGAGAAACAATGCTGACTTTTCTTATGGACAGAGATTTTCTAACAGTATCAAAACACGGAAATTAAATTAGTTGCGCTAGTATCAATAAAGCCCAGCGTAAAACACCAATGAATCAATCAACCCAATTTAAAATGTTTTATGGCCAATGCATTATTAAAAACATTTTGCTTAGGAACTGATGTTTGCTCATAGGTGTGACACAGGAGGTTGTTGTAGACTTAGATGTTGCCCTGCCTCGTGAGGGAGTGGCTGGGCCATGGCCCTGCGGAATATTCCCCCGGCGTCCTCGGTCAATCGTAAGAGGCGAGAAAAGAGGTTTCTTTCTGTTGCCCTGGTGTTCGCAGAGCTAAAGGGTAACGAGAAGCAGATTTGTTTGGGATGTCCTGTATTTGTGTCCGTCGTCATATAAGTGAAATACCCTTGAGTACGATGTTAAACACCTATCAAACAAACAAACAATCACCTTTTGGCTAAGAGAACTATGTTCAAAATATAGGCACACTGTCTTCACTAAGCTCTTAAGGAACATGTGGGTGGTTGGAGAGAGCTTCCTGTTGCCCTGATGCTTTTGAGCAAAAGAGGAACAGAACTCCAATAAGTTTGTTATGTCTTTGTATTGTCTTGTGAGTGTCCTGTATTTGTCCTGTGATGTTGTTGTTTGTTGCCAGTGGTGTCTGGGGAGGTTTCTTTCACATGTCGTCATGTGAGTGTCCTGTATTTGTCCTGTGATACTGTTGTTTGCTGCCAGTGCTGTCTTTGGGAGGTTCCTTTCACATGTCGCCATGAGAGTGAATAACCTTGAGCACAGTCTTAAACCCCAATCAAACAATCAAAAATTGTGTAAAAATTGGCAACATCCACTGATTATACAATTAGTCAAACCCTGTTTACTCCTATCTACATTCTCGTTGAATAAATAATAGGCATTCATCCATATGTTGAGGATCTGGGATTCGATTCCCCAACGCAAAGGGGTTTTTTTTCTATGCATTTATAAAGACATAAAAAAGCATGTCTGCATGAATTTTGTTACAATCTACATCAAAAATAAATAGTTACATTCATTCATTCAATAAATCGATCATTAAAACAATCATTAAATAATTTATTACTTTAATCAATCAAATCAACAGTCAACCAATCAATCAATCATGTGTGTGACAGATATGGATGTGTGGTGGGACTCTCCTAATCTTGCCGTGTTCCCGAGTTGGACATGTTTTCCGCCAGATTTCGCCTTATTCTTTCCCTGGTGGTCCGACTCGAACAATCAATCGTAACGCAGCTCGAGTTGCTGCAGTGTGGATGGATAAGTGGAAAAATTTCATATTCAGCATTAATTCAGGTTTTTCCACATTTCGTATTGCAACCACCCTCATGCATTTGTGCAAGAAAATCATGAAAGTTACATTGGTGCATTTTCGTGCTGTAAAAAATCACTTGGTTGATTTAGCAAACCACCGGCTTTGCATTTATTGATCCAATCCTTTATGGTCTATAATACATGGCTGCCAAAAAATAATTTGCGCAACACAAAAAAATTAAATTCATGCATTTTCTTGCTGTTAAAATCACTTGGTTGATTTCATAAACTGCTAGCTTTGCATTTATTTTAATACCTTTAATGGTCTTTAACATTGGGATACAAAAAAACCCAAAACATTTTGCGATACAATATATCATGTTATTGATGCATTACATGATTTACAAATCACATTGTTGATTTAATGAACGACAAGCTTTGCATTTTTTATTTGTTTAACAAGGCTGCATAAAAATGTACAACGCAATTTATATCGTTAAAGTTGTTTTGATGCATTTTCATGATGTGAAAATCAAATGGATTTAGCAATTTCTAGCTTTGCTTTATTTTATTCAGGTACTGATTGTATTTAACACTGCACTGCATATGAATTTTTTTCTACAAACCTTATCGGTCATTCACATTAATTGTACATCAAATTATTTTTGACGCTATAAAAATAAAAAAGATTGGGTCAAAAGAGCCTGCAGCTGTGGCTTAGGAGTTAGCGTTTGCGCTTACTTATCCTTTTAATTGACTGTTCTTGAAATCAAGTCTGCAGTCGTGGCTCAGCTTAGTGATAGCGTGTTCTTTTCCTAATCCTACTCGTCCTGCGTCAGTGGCTCAGTGGTAGCGAGTGCGCTTCCTGAACCAAACATGCTTCGATTTACCGTTCACGGATTCGAGTCTGCCTTTCGACCATCAGGTACAATGTATATGAGCGGGGGTGGTTTTTACGAGGTTTCTTCTCAGTTTTCCGCCGTAATAAGGCAGTGTACAGTGTGAAATGGATAACATTAGTACGACGTTAAACCCCAATCAAACAAAACAAACAATCCTAATCCTACTCCAATTGACTGTTGCCCTGTGAGGGAGCGTGTGGGCCATGGCCCTGCAGAATACTCCCTCGGCTTCCTCGGTTGATCGTAAGAGGTGAGAAAAGAGGTTGCTTTCTGTTGCCCTGGTGTGCGCAGAGCTAAAGGTTAATGGGAAGCAGATTTGTTTGTGATGTTCTGTATTTCTGTCCATCATCATATAAGTGAAATACCCTTGAGTACGATGTTAAAAACCAATCAGACAAACAAACATCAAATATTCACTGGCTTAGCAATTGGAGAGGACCCTGCAGCAGAGGTTAGGGTTAAGCTAAAACAACTTTAAAACAACATTGCATTGTACAGGAAAACAATCATTTGATTCATGTTGTTCAGTCAATACAAATGTGGCCTTATACAAGGTACACTGACGTGTCCTATATTGGCATTTCCACCATTTGTACTTAATCTATGCTTGCTTATCACGCTAAGTTACTCTGCTATATTTTCTTTTAATTCTCTAAATTGTATCCTAGACCATCATTTTAGGACAGCCAGTTTAGCATAACTTGATTACTGTTAACGTTTTCAAGAGTCAAGACGTCTGATTGGCAGTTTTCAGTTTGGTATGGGATAGAATGATTGGCCAGCAGTAGATTGTCTGCCATCTGTCCAAACCTTAGAATGCACACTCTGTGGAGAACCAAAAATAGACCAGTCCAAGATTTCATCAAATTGCTGAAATAAGATTACAGGCAGGCACTTCTCTGTGTGTATAGACATTCTGATAATACAGCTGCTATTATTGGCTATTGTTAAATTGGGTCAAATATATGCGTGAAATACATAAGTATAGAGGACATAGATCTGAGTTTATCTCTACTTCTCAAATTATTTCCCTGTGTTATCTATCAATTTGTGATTACACCTGTAATTTCTTTGATGTCAGTTAATTATATAGATAGAGCAATCAGATTACATGTTAGGTGTAATTGGTGTTAATGTTATAATGTAGTAAGTGGACCAGGGAAAGGTGTCGGCTTAAAGGTGAAGTCAATTAGCAGCCTTTTGTGACAGGTACGGCTTAATTACAGGTTATTAAGAACATACCTGGCCTTACCTGTACATAGAGATGTTTGTGTGGTATTTTATGTAGAATATTTGGAGAAAAAAAAAAGATGTCTGGCTTTGTAGCTTAATGTAGACAGTCTCCCATCAGTCCAGGTATGATAAACAAGGATATCATTTAGTTTTGTCTGCTCATTGTAATGTCTGGGATAAATTATTTGGATTTTGTTGTGGGAAGAGATGAAAGGGCAAGGGCTTAAAGGCCTTGCTGTTGGAGAGAATGGACAGAACGGGGTCTCCCCATGGTTATGCAAACTCAATTTGGGAGGACCGATTTATAGGTTTCCCAAATTGTTTGCAGTTTCATCTTAATTTGGCCATTTGTATTTTGTGGGCATTTTGCTTTATTATTCACAAAAGCACATAAATATATTTCAAAAATCAGCAAAACAGTGGCAAATAATGTCAGTGAAGGTTTAGTTACATGTATCTAAAAAATTGTGGAGGACAGATTTAGAGTAATGCCAGAAAAGGTTACAGTATTAGCTGAACTTTCTGCTGCCCTGGTGTTCGCAGAGCTAAAGGGTTACGGGAAGCAGATTTGTTTGTGATGTTCTGTATTTGTGTCCGACGTCATGTAAGTTAAATACCCTTGTGTACGAAGTTAAACACCAATCAAACAAAGCGAAAGGAACAAACAATCTTTAGCGTAATGCAATTAAATAATGAAATGGTAAGGATGGTGCTATACTAGCATAGAATCTGGAATAACCATCAGATCAAAAGTGTCCCTCTTGGATTTGAACCCATCATTTTCAGGTACAGGCTATCTACTTTACAAATTAACTGTTTGTATGATCTATTTTTAGTGTAATTCTAACCGCCTTGTTATAAGTAATGCCAGCTCCCGCCTTCCTGTTTTATATACTATACTGGTATACTCTTTCCCAGACCTAGTATATAGTACGTGTGGCTTGTTTATAATACTAGATTGTGTGATAAACGATCATAGCCCTGGTTTAAATAACAGTCACCCGAAGGGAGCAAGTTAGCTTTCTCTCTAGGATTGAGAACAGTTTTCTGTGTTCTGCATACAGATAAAGTCTGGGTGACTTCTAGGCTTGTGTATTTTTTATGACTGACACAGAGACTACTGATTGGTTTGAATTTAATGGTGAAAACAGTTCTTGTTTTTGTCAAGTGATGTGCTATAGGGCTATGGCCTGTAAGTATTATTCACATTCGTCGTTTTAAAGAAATCTTATGTCCAGTGAATCCAAATTGACATAATTATCAAGGTTTGTTTTTTTCATTTTTACACAAATGCATGCATCTTTTTTATAGTATGTACGGGGGTTCATCCACTTTCAAATATTGAGTTTTTTACTGGAAAAAGTTCAATTTTTTTTAGTGTCATACTTATATTAGTCTTTTTCATTATTTATTTTGACATTTGAAAAGGCTTCTGAATTGAGTTTTTTTCAAATGATGTCTCAGTCTCAGTTTGTTCTCTAATACATATAATTACCCATTTAGGGCAGTTAAACTAAGCTTTTTTAATCCAGGGGTGGAAATAACAGTGCATTTTTAGGACAACTTGATAAGTCCGGTAAAAATTAAGATTGTCCTGTAAAAATCCTCTGAATGTAATATTGTGTTAAATGACCTGCAGGAGAAAATTGGAAAAATGTCTGAACAAATATTTGATACATTTCCACACCTGGAATCCCTGGTGTATTGAAAGATTTTATCCAATAAAATATTAACCTATGGATAAACAGCAGTGATACAGCATCATGCATGGCCTAATTAGTTTTTATCACTGAATGAATTGTCTGGTTTGCATGGCCTCCATTTAGAGGTTTAAATGTCTAATGACTGAGCTAATTGTTAGACTGATGCTTATCCTGTCAGACAGCTGGGGTTCAGGGGTTATAGCTCTCCAGGACCCCTTGTCCACAGGGCTTCTTAGACTTTCCAATATTCAGTTTTTCTACTGAAAAAAAAAAAAAAAATCAGATTTTAGCTTCATGTTGCCCTGGTGCTCTCAGAGTATGACGTTAAACCCCAATCAAACAAACATCAAATGATGTCTCAAGTTGAGTTTATTCACTAGGTTAACCACCTATTTAGGGTATATTCAAACTGGACTTGTATGAACCCCTGGGACTCCAGTTTGTTTGGTGCTCTCTCCCTGTCCTGTGATGGTCCTGTCCTGGCTTTGTTTGCTATTTCTAGAGTCCAAGGTGATTTCCTTCACCCATTGGGCTGAAATAACCTTAAGTACGGCATAAAGCCCTAAACCAAATTTAACAAGCCTAGCTAAACCAATGACCAAACATATTTGCAGTCAGCCCAGGTGATCAGAGAATTTAACAATTTACCTGTCACTTGTGGTCAGTGGGCCAGAGGCTATTATCTGACCTTGCTGAACCCTGTCCAAATTAGAGCTTAACTGACTGGCTTGTGTATCGAGACAGTTCTACTTTGGGTCAGCTGCTAACTTGTATCAAAAAAGTCAAATTTCTGTGGTCAGTAGCCAGGCTTTGCTTATGCCATTAATTGGTGGCTTTACTCAAGGCTGACCTCAATGACCCATGTCTTGATTCAGTTATAATCCATTAATCCCATTAATCTCATATATCTGTTATGTATTTGTAAAAGACTGCCATGTTAAGTGTACCATGCAGATTTTAAGTACACCACTTTTCTCTCTCGTCTTCAGCCAGCATGGATTGGGCATGGGGTTATGCTTTCTGTTAGTTTGAGATCAGTTAATTTGTTCAGGCCCGTCACGGCATGTGTTAGACGACTTAAGGAGAGAACGTGGCTTGTACTTCTACCTGACAAGAATGAAAAACAACTTTCTTGTAAACCCTCTAAGTCTTAAATATTGTTAAATTTTGTAAGAATTTTCTTACAAAATTGTCGTCAAAGCTTACATGTATAGTTTGTTTAGTCCTGTTGAGTTTTGTAATTGTTTAATGCCCAACTTATTTATCTTTATCATACTTTAACATTAGAACTGAATAATTTTTTTGTCTTTTAGAAAGTGAAGATTAACAGTATTTTCGTTATTTTGGAATAACACTTTCTTAGTTAGAACATATACCTGT
>JARFOD010011437.1:0-11369 GCA_031763545.1 Mopalia muscosa
GAACAGACAGACGGACAGTACCCAAAATGTTTCCGGCAAAACTAGACCATGTAGTGAAGCTTTGAATAAAATATTAATAGGATTGGAGCAGCAGTTGCTGAGATATAGTGATAACAAGAATGGTTATGGGACGGACGGACGGACGGACGGACGGACGGACGGACCACGGAGAGTGATGAGAATAGCCCAGTCAGAATGACTGTGGGCTAAAAATATCATATTGTCATCCAGAAGAATGGCCAAACGGCAATTTTATGATATTTGGTTTTATTTGTTAAACTTAGTTTCGTTTTCTTTTTGGTTTACAGCTCATGTTACAAAGGTCCGAGAAAGTAAAGGATCAAGTTATAAATCAGGAAAAATAAATTTGACAAGGCCATATCACAAAAATACTAGAGAAAGCGTCGGAAAATACAATCATATAGAATTACTTTGACAAACAAAATAACCCCAGGAATTATTAACGATGAATTTGGCAAGTTGCTCGAAAAGCTGTAAGTCGCAGACACCTGGTAACTCGCTAATAGAGCATTTGGAAGAGACCTTTAACATCGTATGGCGTCATCTAACAGGGAATTATATAGCGCTCTGGCCCTATATGGATTGCAACGGCTACTGTTTGGATTTCACTAACGTTCATGACATTTCTGTATTGACATTGGTCCATGTTAACAATTTATGCAAAAGGAATCAGTTTTAATGGATTGGTGTGTAACGCCGTACCGATGTTTAATTGCATTTACATGTGTATTTTCTAGTATCTGTTGCAAGTTCTGTTCCATTGTGTGGCGAATAAAAATGAAATGAAATCACTCCTAGCAGCTAGCCACAAAAAAAAAAATCAACAACGTGAATATAAAATGTGCTGTGCTTGCTTTGTTGGTTATGTAA
The DNA here is from genome assembly GCA_031763545.1 of Mopalia muscosa. Lineage (NCBI taxonomy): Eukaryota > Metazoa > Mollusca > Polyplacophora > Chitonida > Mopaliidae > Mopalia > Mopalia muscosa. The sequence goes on from JARFOD010011437.1 coordinate 892, forward strand.
TGTTGCTCCATTGCAAAGTTAAGGCATTACCAGTGTACTAGGTACTATATAGGCTGTACAAATGGACCTTCATTTTATATCAGGCTGTACAATCTACCCTCACTAACCATCAGCCTATACAAGTCATTTCTTGATAGCCAGACCTGTCTTCCCTGGAACAAATTTACTATGTGTAAGAAAGTAATTTTTTTAGAAGTATTTTCTTATCAATATATGTATTTTTGTGTTACAGCATAGCATTATTTAATTTCTGTGTATATTTTAATGTCATATTGGTGTAATCAACATAAAATTGGCTACAAAATATTCCACAAAAATTCAAAATACTCCGGGTGGGTAGGCAGGTCAGGACAGCCTCTGATAAAAGAAGGCCAGTTTCTCAAGGATTAGTAAAACAGGGTTTATTCAAATCCTGTCCTGGCTATATATTGTCTGAATCTTCATACAGACTTCGATTGGTTTCTGACAGGGTTGTCTTTTAGTCAATTAAACAGTCAATTAAACCGTGGCGGATTTAGATAATACATAAACAACTGCAGTTAGATTTGTTTGTTGTTTGATTGGTGTTTAACGTCGTACTCACAGGTATTTCACTTATATGACGACGGATTGTCCACTTCACACTGTAGACAGTCTTATTACGATGGAAAACCGAGAGGAAACCTCATAAAAACCACCCCCGCAAATGCCACAACATGTGACTCACTCATATACCTGATGTTCGACAGGCGGACTCTATTCGGTGTAACTGCAGTTAGACACGCCCCCAAAGGACCTGACCTATTTGGCCATGTTCGCAGATACCCTATTCTGGCAATCCTCGAGGATACCATCTCGATTTGTCAGGAGATAAAATTAAAGAATTTGTATATATAAATATCCGCTAGTCCACATCAGAGCATTTGCACCCATAAAATACAGTATATAACATGGCGATGTTTCAGTCAAGTTATGGACATAGTCTCCTTGACACCACAAGGATGAAGCGGATATCGAAAGAAGATTGAAAGCTATACTGTCTATACTCAGCATTGGAAATAAGATTATGTTGAAGTCCTGAATCTTATTATATTACTATATTATTCCATATACTTTATTGGTTGCTTTATAGATGTTCTAATTCTAAATCGAGTGAACTTTTCGCCAGATGAAAAATTTTATTGATTGGGGTTTTACGCCATGCTTTAGAGCATTTCACTTACATGACGGTGGCGTTTTCCAACAATAATTTAAACTAGCACAACCAAGATGTGAAGCATTTCAATAATGTTGGAAAGTTAATTTTCCTCCAGCGCTAAGTAAAGACAGCATTGCCATTCTTCAAACAAACTGCCCTTAGCAAGAGGACTGAAAGATTTGAAAATTCATTACAAATTCACACAACTTCACGAAAAAATGTTCACAGCACCAGACGAATATAATGTAGTTAAAACAACATCATAAACAACTATAATAATTCCATTTATCCGGAAAAATAACAACTGATTTAGAATGTTATATTAGTAATTCAAACTGCATATATTAATACAATACCACTTAATAAATATAAATTCAAAATAGACAGTTCTGTTGCTTTTTTTACAAAATAACATGAGTTTTTGATTTCTTCTGGGACGCTTGTCAACAATATAATAAAGAGCAATTAGAAAAATGTTGGTTATGTAGGCTATATGTATACAGTGGATTGCACATTTTAAACAAGCCGAGCAAGAACTGGGACTGTTCACAACAGTTCCAACGAGAGACAAAATCCACATTTGGATTAATTGATCAGTGTTTATACCGTGTTTTCACTTAAATGACACTGTAAGTGACACCAACAGAACCATAAACTGTGATGTATTTTTATTTTCTTGGAAAGTTCATCTTCTTCAAGTGTCAAGTAAAAACATCAATGTTCTGTTCTAAACTAACTGCCACAGCCAGAGGGCTCTCACAATTTACAGAAAACTTCAAAACGAAAGAGAACACAGACTGTCACGATAATAACACTGTGACACAGACTGTCACACATGATAACACAGTGACACAGACTGTCACACATTGCAACATAGTGACACAGACTGTCACACATGATAACACAGTGACACAGACTCACATATTGCAACATAGTGACACAGACTGTCACACATGATAACACAGTGACACAGACTGTCACACATTTCAACATAGTGACACAGACTGTCACACATGATAAAACTTTGACACAGACTGTCACACATGATAACACAGTGACACAGACTGTCACAATTATAACACTAACACATTATGTCACAAAAGATAACACCGACAGACTGTCACAAAAAATAACACCGTAACAGTCCTTCACAGATGATAACAATGTGACCAGCTATCACAAATAATAACACAGTAACAAAGACTGTCAAAAATTATAACAGTGACACAGACTGTCACACATTGCAACATAGTGACACAGACTGTCACACATGATAACACAGTGACACAGACTGTCACACATTGCAACATAGTGACACAGACTGTTACACATGATAACACAGTGACACAGACTGTCACACATTGCAACATAGTGGCACAGACTGTCACACATGATAACACAGTGACACAGACTGTCACACATTGCAACATAGTGACACCGACTGTCACACATAGTGACACAGGCTGTCACAATAATAACGCTGTGGCACAGACTGACACATGATACAACTTTGACACAGACTGTCACACATGATAACACAGTGACACAGACTGTCACAATTATAACACTAACGCATTATGTCACAAAAGATAACACCGACACAAAAAATAACACCGTGACAGTCCTTCACAGATAACAACACTGTGACAAAGACTGTCACAAAATGATAACACAGTCTATCTCAAAATAATAACACTGTAACACAGCCTTCAAAAAATGATAACACTGTGGCACAGACTGCCACAAAATATTAACACTGTGACAGTCTCTCACAAATGATGACACTGTGGCAGGCTATCACAAAATGATAACAGTCTGTCATAAAATATTAACGCTGTGGCACACAGCCTGCCTAATAGCCTGTCACAAACCGATAACACCATGACACAGTGCTTCAGTTACAAAGACTGTCTCAAAAAGATAACAGTGTGACACACAGACTGTCACAAAATTATACCATTGTGACAGACTGTCACAAAATTATACCATTGTGACAGACTGTCACAGAATAACAGAGTGGCAGAGTCTTGTCACAAAATAATAACACTGTGACACAGACTGTCACAAAATGCAAACACTGTGACACAGTCCTTTACAGATATTACCACTGTGACACAGACTGACACGAATGCTAACAGTGATCCAAGAGTTAACATCATTATATTCTAAAACCTGGAACAGAAAACCAAACTATTATGTGATCAATTAGAAAAATAATACTTTAGCAAATAAAATAATATAGCATTATGATATGTACATCATATCACAAAACAAGTAAGCAATTATGATAAAAGTAATAAAGTTTGAGAAAAAACATTTCAAGAGTTCACTATTTTCTTAAAATTTCAAGTGAAACAATCAGTTAACATACAAAATCTTGTAGCGCTCATTCATACATATTTTCAACAGTATATGAACAATAACTGATAACAAGTTGAAGTCTAGTAACAGTGGACAAAGGAAATTATGAGATTAATATTCTGTGAACCACATAGATTATGACAAACAATAAAAGCAAAATCACAAATTTTGATCACACCCACAATAGCTCTGCAGTTTTCAGTATAATGGGTATATGCCATCATACAATAGTTTCTTATTATGAATGTAATCCAGACTTATCTTTTTAACAACCTGACTTTGGAGAATACTGTGGAAGGTTTCTAGTCTGATGTGTCCATATAGAACCTCCCTAGCTACCAAGATGATTATTTGTTTGTTTGATTGGGGTTTAACATCGTACTCAAGGGTGTTTCATTTATGACAACAACCAGTTGTCCACTTCACTGCTCCTTGCCTACTTAGAGTGGAAAACCAGGAGGAAACCTTATAAAAACCATGCCCGTAATTGCAGGAGCCACATCATGTGACACACTCATAAACCTGATGGTTGACAGATGGACAGACATTGTGTGAACTGTAGAAGGATAAGGATAAGCAAGCACACACAATACCACTAAGCCACGGCCATGACTTGTCAAAGGAGAACCTCCCTAGCTACATTTTGAGAGAATTCTGCACAACTATGGCCTGATGCTGCCACATTTTAAGCCTGTTAAATGGGTCATAACCTAAGCTCAGCTTACATGTAAATGATATTCCCCAACAGCACCTTGCAGGACACCTATTCGTCCTCACCACATATTTGCTATTTTAAATTTATATATTTTAGTTCCATGCAGCAAATTTTCTCTGATGACAAACGACCTGGGCAAGGTGATGGCCTACAAGGAGAGGTGTTTTCTGGGCTTATATTCTACATTTGTAACTGCACTATGGTGAAGAGGTATTAGATAAAGTATATTTTAGTATTTTCGTTATTTTTGGAATAACACTTTCTTAGTTAGAACATATACCTGAATAATTTATTCCAAAATAACGAAAATACTGAGAACATATAACTGTTCAGAAAATTTTGTAGGTTGAAACCCATCTGGGAATCGAACCCACGACCCTCAGAGTTAGGCACCGAATCGCCAGCAGTATATGGGGGTTTATACTCATATACCTGCTGGTCGACCGAGAGGACTGGATTCCGTGAATGGTAAACTGGAGTTAGTAGGATAAGGAAGTGCATACGCTATCACTAAGCCATGGCCGCGGCCCCTGAATATTGCACATAACCCCTTAAGTGGCTTAACTATGTAGAACACATGAAAAAACAAAGCTCTGGATAATTGTTTACTATCTGCAAACTGAGATCATCGTAATGATTATAGGCGGTATATCAGGGAGGGAGAAAATTGACACAAATATACATAGTAACATTGGGGCAAACTACAACTGTCATAGCAACCCAATGGAAACAAAGTATTTATAAATCAGCCCTTTAATCCAGTGTAAACATTGTTGTCAGAAAAGTTTTGACCAAGAGTATTGATTATTTAATTGCTATTCAAAAATTATTTTCGACTAGTAAGCTTTCTGGTAGAATTAAACAGGTCAATAGATAGACCCTCATGATGGCAAACTAAAACGGTCCTAGCGACCCACTGAAAACAATGTGTATGTAAATCTGCTCTATAGTCCAGTGTATATATTGCAGCCAGAAAAGTTTTGGCCAAGAGTATTGATTATAAAATTATTAAACTGCCAATAAATATTTTCGGCAAAGTAAGCTTACTGGCAGAATAATTGAACAATAGGTCCAGGTCAATAGATACACCCTCATGATGGCAAATTATAAATTATACTTTGTCAACTGATTATACAGGCAGAGCACAATTACACCCCCAATTAAGAACCCACATAAAGACTGGAGTCCATGGGATAACGAGGGACAGCTGTTTCTAATTTAAGTAACATTATCAATATATATATGTACATATAGAGGGCTTTAGACATCTAGGTACTTACGGGTGATGTCGTAATGGCCACTTAGCTACGCAGCTATGAAGTGACAACAACGCTTGGATACGTATTCTTTAGTATGGGGCTCTGCGGTATCGATTTACAAAATCACAGATAAATGTTATTTGTCTTGAATAAAAGTTTGATTTTTGTGTGAACTAACGTTTGTGACACTTACGCTGTACTTTAGGTGGCCAAAATGAGGCGTTAGGTCCCCACTAAGCAGAATAGTAGATGATTTAAGATTGATCTCCGAGACCACACGCAGAGCCGTATGTGTCAACTCAGTGTCAAGAGTCTTGATACCCCGCATGTATATTCACAACTGAGTAAAATAAAATCTCCAATAAAAAAGTTCATAACATGCTTAGGTTCTATAGTTTTGAAGCCCTTGTTGTTTGAAAAACGCACTCGGTAGGGAATTGTCATTATGTTATGTCCATGGTTGACCTGCACTTATGCAGTGATTTTTGTAGCAGATTTTGTATGCCCAGCTGGATTTCGTTTTATGTTCCAAGGATTAATTTCTTTATTACTTTCATTAAAGTAAGCTTATATTTATAAACTCAGCACAATTGAATGTTTCAACAATATCTCGGTTTATAATCGATAAATCAGGTTGCAAATACACCCTTCTAGCTATACTGTAAGATACAAAATGAGCCCTCTATATGTGTAATTCCTTTAATGTTGTGATGGCAGTTTACTCTGTGGATTATGTTCTTCACCATTTTCATATAAAATGCCACACATCAGGATAATTTGCAAAAAACTTGATGGATGCGTTTAGTTTATACAAGGTTTTTTTTTGTTTTATTGGCTTTTAACTTCGTATTCAGGGGGTATTTCACTTACATGACGTTGGATTGCCCATTTCACATTGTTCCTGGCTTGAATACCGTGGAAAAACCGAGAAGACACCCATGAAACCAACCCCAATGATTGCCAGAGCCACATTGGGACTCACATATAACCTTATATACCAAAACCTTGTAAAAACCACCCTAGCGATTGCCGGACCAACATTGTGTGACTCACTAATATTCCTGATAGTCGATGGAAAGACTCGATCCTGTGAACCGTACATTGGAGTAGGATAACTCACACGCTATCACTTAACCATGGCCGTCTATCCTATACATTGGACATGACCTATTAAGTAAGCTTATTAACTATGTAGAACACATGGGAAAAAATGGTAGAAACCTCATAAAAAGATCCCCTGCAATTGCAGGGGACTCATTTATATACCTGATGGTCTACAGGCGGACTCAATTATGTGAACAGTACATTGAAGGATAAGCGCTCTCCCTAACCACTAAGTCACAGCCCTGAATCAAATGGAATAAATGTCATGCCAGGACAGGCCTTACACTATGGATTACAGATTCTGAAAATACACATGCGGACTGATCTAGGTCTTTTATAGGCTACCATCTTGAAGCAATTAATAGAGTCGCATAAATGTCAAATCATGACAGGCCTATTGCGCTGTGGACTACTGATTCTCAAAGTACAGAACTTTTGCATATAGGCATGCTTGACAGACATTTGGGGTTTATTTTACATCAACATTACTTAACGACTTCACCTTGATGTGTACCATAAGTTTCAGTTTAAGGGCCTAGGCCTATGATTTATTTCAAAATACAAATAAATGTATTATTGTTCAGGTTTTCCACACTTGAAAGAAACCAAGCTCTCACAGTTGAAAGAAACCAAGCTCTAGAAAAAAAATGAAACCTATTAAATTGAATAAAATAAAAATATCCGAAACTGGTTAAAGCTATTACTGTGCACATTTCCAAAGCACAGAAAGACACATGCTATGATCTCCGGGTTTGATTTTTGGTCTCCACAATGTTTCACGAACCACCCTCTCTGAAAAAACGATAAAAAATATACAATTTGCTTAAATAACCCATCAATAATTACACAATCGACATACAAATAGTTGGAAGAGGGACTGAAATCATTGAGATCATGATACTCACAAAAATAATATGCTTCTCCATTCATTTTTGACTAACGTTTCTAACAACACATCCCTTTTTCGTCTTCGCCATTTTCGTGACCTTAAGTGCTGCCCCCTGGTGTACAGATTTATAGTCGATAATCAAGGGAGACTAATGCATTGACCGCAGCGTGCTGCAGATGGTTTGGTGAGTTACTTTTTTGGTTGTTGCTTTTGCTCATTTATAGTGAATCCGTTGATTCTCCCATAAATTCCTATTTTGTGTTGCAAATTTGCAAAACATATAATCGTTTATTGGAAATGTGTATGTGTATATTGTATCCGGGTGTATAAATTTGTAACAAAGTTTGCCGGCCAATGTTTTTGTTAAGGGCGGAGAGAAGTTTCGCGCGGCCTGAAGGTGGCGCTCTTCGCAGTTTTGTAATGAATGAAAAGGTATATTACCAGACAGGTGTCAATAATATTGACCCTTAGGCCTACATGGCTTTATTTTTAAAGGTGTGGTGAAAACGTGACGTAATCAATTCATAAAATTGATAGGTTAATAAAAATGTTCCATGTGGGGGTAAAAGTGCAATGTTAAATTGATAGACATCTTAGGTTAAGCTTATACATGTAGCCTTATAAATAAGACCTTACATGTAATGTAGGTTTTATTCACTAGGCTCTATTCAATGCAGTCTAACCCACATCACACATTTGGTCTAAAAAGAAGTAGCGTGAAATGGACAATCCATCATCATATAAGTTAAACACTCTTGAGTATCATGACGTTAAACCCCAATCAAACAATTAAACAAATCTATTTAATCACCAGCTTGTCACCCACCATCCCAATCTGACTGTTGCTTAAACTGTCGGAAATTATCTGAAAGTATAAAGATAATAAGGAATTATTTTCTCTATTTTCAGGTGCCATCCCATTGTGGTAGAGGTGGGTTGAGGTGCAGGTGACCTGATATAATTATCAATGGAGATGTAGTGTACTCTATTCAGATGACCCTTTCATCCAGTTCTCCCCATCACCTCTAGTACCACCAGAACACCATGAGGAGCCCAGGCAGTAGCCACCTCCCACAATCCTATTCTGTCTTTGTGGGACACTTATCCTTAGAAGTTACAAAGGTTTGAATGTAGCAAAACTAATGATGATTTGATGCAAGGATCACCACTTACTTCATTATATAAGCTTGCTTTTTATCCCATTGGCATATTATGTCTTAGAGATTATTTCGTCACGACATCCGTCCTTCCATCAATCCATCATATAGAAGGCATGAACAAGATCAAAACAATACCACTTGTCTGACACTAAACTACATTCCTATTTAAAAGGGGGTTATTCCAGTAAAATTTATCCGTTTGTATTTCTATCCGTCCATATAGAAGGTGGGAACAAGATAAAAATTACACCACTTAACACAGAGTTTTCAAATTTTAGAAACACATTGTTCTTAAACTCAATTACATTCTTTTTTTAAATGGGGTCATTCCAATTAAATTTCTGGTTTCAATTTCAACATAACAGATAATAAAAGTATTACAAACCACATGAACACAGTAAAAACCATACCGCTTTTTCAAATTTTAAAAAAACATTGGTCTTACACTTAACTACATTCCTATTTAAAATAGGGTCATTTCAATAAAATTTTTGATTGGATAACAGTAAGATTGAACTATTTCCGTGATTAATGCGGAGTTGCAGTGGATATATTGACTGTTTTAGCTTGTTTCTCCTTAACTCCAACATTGATAGAGTAATTCCGATGGGATTAAGTGCATCACACTCACCTCTTGTTTAATATGTTTTCATAAAGATATGGCCCTGTGAGGGAGCGGGTGGGCCATGGCCCTGCAGAATATTCCCTCGGCTTCCTCAGTCGATCGTAAGAGGCGAGAAAAGAGGTTGCTTTATGTTGCCCTGGTGTTCGCAGAACTAAAGGGTAATGGGAAGCAGATTTGTTTGTGATGTTTTGTATTTTTGTCCGTCGCTGTACAATTTGTAGTTACGATTCATGGGGATTCCCCTTATTTGTGGCTTTTTGATTGGTCGAGAACAAAGTCGACCAATCAAAATTCCGCAAATAAGGGGAATCCCCCAAAATCGTTACTACAAATCGCATCGTGAGAATGTACCTTACGGGAAGCTTGTTTGAAGAGTAGCAATGTTGTCTTTATTTAGCACTGGAGGAAAATTACCTTTCCAACATTATGAAAACACTTTACACCTTGGTTGTGCTAGTGTCAATTATTGTTGGAATACATGGCCGTTATATAAGTTAAATATCTGTAAGCATGGCATAAAACCAATCAAACAAACAAACAAATCAAAGTAGCCTAGTTTATCATTGTCTTTGTGATAATTGGTCTTACATGGTTATCAGTGATAAAAAATTGGAATAATGTTGATATTTTACTTTGGTGTTCAATATCTCCTGTTAAAACTGACTCCTCTACTGTTTTTATCTGATCTTACAGGGCATTTAGTGGTCAGTATGTGACCTTAACAGATGAGGGTATATTTACTTGTGTTGTGTGTGGAAACCAGCTCTTTTCCTCAGACTCCAAGTTCGACTCAGGCTCCGGGTGGCCCTCATTTTATGATGTAGCTCAGCAGGGTAAAATTGTAATAAAGGATGATGTCTCACAGGGTAAGATTTTAAGTTTTCAACATGTATATGGGTAACATGACTAAAACAAACAATGGGGTATTTGGGTAACGTCACTAAAACAAGCAGTTGGGTATATGGGTGACGTCACTAAAACAAGCAGTTGGGTATATGGGTGACGTCACTAAAACAAGCAGTTGGGTATATGGGTAACGTCACTAAAACAAGCAGTTGGGTATACAGGCCTAAAATCATTCCTCTATAACTTCTGCTGCTGCTTTGCTGAATTTGTTTGTTTGTTTGTTTGATTGGTGTTTAACGTCGTACTCAAGGGTATTTCACTTATATGACGATGGACAGAAAT